>JANBQQ010000033.1:56397-81961 GCA_027577275.1 Coemansia sp. RSA 988 | reverse complement strand
CTGGCACGCTTGCTTCGCAAAGGACTCTGAGCGCGTACTCGTAAAAGGTGAACGGGGGATTGTGGGAATTTGTATGACAATCCTTTTTTTTCAGCTACTGCGTGCTTTCTGATTGGGAGCCGTTCGTTTGCGACGCCTGTGGTTGGGGTGCGTTGCAAGAGATGGAAGGCCCGGTGAGGCGATCGGTGGGCGTTGTGTGGCTTGGGGCTGACGCGCCTGACCGTGTCCTAATCTGGGCCCTGCCTTTGCAAACGGTAGATCCAGTTATCCGGCTCAGGGGGAAATAGTATTTTATTTTAAGAAAGAAAGCAACTGCGCAAAGCAAGCGCCTCCGACTGTGCTTCCATTGCTGTTTCTGCATTCAGGAGAACTCCCATCCAACCCGCACTGGGGGGTAAACATGCTCTGTGTACCAACTGGCTGGAACATGTCTGTGCACCCCCAAAACCAGGTCACACGAAGAACTATCAAAGAAGCTGGCTCTCCAGACTTCTGGATCATTAGGAACTCAATCTGGAAAACAGTCATCCGCAGTGCTCACAGTCCCAGTGAACTGCCCTCTCTCCAATCAGCCAAACGATTCGCCAAGCAGCCCAACATGTGCTTTCTTTGCAGTACAGAAGGGCACCGCCGTGCCATGTCTGCTTGGCATGTCGATCCCAACGCTTTTAATTGAACGCATTACTCGACAACGGTCTGCATAAAAGCGGGAGAAGAACTGTCCTTCTTTTTGACATTGAAAGGCGGCCTTTCTTTCCGGCCACTTTGCGATGGTCACAGTGCCTATGTTGTGTGTGACCTTATTTTTTTTTCTCCAAAAGCCTTGAGGCACAAACCACAAAAGGCTTTATGCTGGCTTAGTACATCCTGTTCTTTTTCCTCTCTCTTTCCTCCAACTGGTTTCCCCGTCTATTTCCTGCTTGTGAAGCAACAGAAGCAGACACTCTTGTCTCTTCTCATCCCTGCATCAGCTCCTGTTTTCTTGTCTCTTCTGTTAGACTAGCAGCTACTACATCGTCTAAACCTTTTTTTTTTTGCATTATCTGCTGCTTATTCATAAGTGTCTAGTTTACATCCTCTATTCTTATTGCGCTTATTTTTCCATCCCTAAGGCGCACTATCTTAAAATAACCGCCGTCACCTGAAAATTGGTTTCTACAGTCTCCGCTAGGTCATTGTTTACATCGATATGAGGTTCTGTGCACATGCTCCGCTCTTATGCATTGTGCTCCTACTATTGCTAGGCGTTACATTGGCTGCGACTGACAGCGCAGACGATACTGCCACCGCTGCCAAGGACAAAGACAACAATGACGGCGACAGCAGTAGTATTGGTAATCCCCAGAATGGTTGTCCTGCGGATGGTCCTACCCCCATTACTTGCAAAGACGGTCAGGACTCTGTTTACGTGTCTCAAACCAGTCTACAGTGCGCTCATTACCTGTGTCCGCCATCCAAAGATAAAACTAACAACGATGAAGATGCTGATAGCAGTACAACAACGCGCTCAGTTATTATTCCAGCAGTGCTTGGGACCGTTATTCCTCTTGCGGCAATAGTCGCAGGTATATTCTTCTATCTACACCGTCGTAATAGAAACCGACAGTCAATAGATGGAAATCACCAGGAATCAAAGTACATGTCGGGCTATAACAATCTTGATGAGAATGCATTTGGTGGCTATATGCGGTCGCCAGACGGCCACTCATCGGGCTATAGCGTAACCAAATGGCGCGATTCTGCTCTCCAGGAAGCCAACGCTTCTGATTCGCGAGCGTCTATTCCGATTATATTTTCGGCAGAATACTCGGGCAGACCTTCTGCAGATAACAGTCGTGAAACTAAGCTATATAATGAGGATGAGGCAGCTCCATATCGTGAGACACGTCTTTATAGTGGTGCTGCGTCTGCCGAGGATGTGCCCAAGTGGGCCGCTCCTAGCGTCGTCAATCTCAATCAGATGCCACAGACACCACAGATGGTTGTTCTCAACCGCCCCAATGGAGAGTCGCGTCCTGAAACTGCTGCCAGTCGCTTGGAGATAGACACCGCTGGCGCACGCGGTGTATTGAGCGCCGGTACCAATCGCGCTAGCAAAGATTCTGGAATTAATGCTGACCCATCTGACAACTTGCAGACGCCAGGATCTGGAGATTCACCTGGCGTTACCGAAATCACTACATCAGTTGGTACAGAAATGCCACGCATTGTCCAAGTAGTCAAATCTCAAGCTACTCGCGCAGTTGACTCTGAAATTAGCCAAGAACAGCCTGTTCCTAACTCACCCCTACGTGTTTCTAACAACGGATGGGACAGCGACAGCGATTATGACAGTGACAGTAGCAGTGATAATAATAGCAATGCGCTGAATAGCAAACAATCCATGGATCGTCGACTGTCGGATTTGCCTCAAATACACAACGAACTGCCTGCAAAAAATGTTGGAAATAGCTCGCAACTACAGTTTGAGACCACTCTTGATGACTCTTTCTCTAAAGACGTTCTGGCTGCTACGAATATCTTCGCTGAGGATAATCTGTCTAAAAAGGCCTTGGATTGAGCTGTACATAATCTTATTTCTTTTGTCTGATTTATCTCAGTTCTTGCGAGGCCCAACAACAAAATGCCATGTAGTTAATCTTTACTCTCTCCTTTTGTTCCTAAAAAATTTCCAATGTTGCTTTTTTTCAGAAGCTACTTTACTATTTAAAGCCTATACTTGACTATGCTTCCACCAATCAAGTGAAACTGTCCTAGCTGCATGCGCACAATATCTATTTTTGCTGCTGTTTGATTTTTTTAGCATCATTTGACCGATTTTGCTCTTGTGCGCACAACTGACATCTGTGAGCAACTTTGGTTCTTTTTCTCTAAAATATCAATGTTGTGTTATATCATTCTTTAAACTCTATTTATCAAAAAAAAAACACTAATACGGATACTTTTATTTATTAGTTCAGCGCGCTCCGCGACAGCATCTAATATCCAAGAGGTCGTCATGGATTCTATTAGTACGCCCACATTCGCAGATACACTAGAAACGAGTACTACTAGTAAAAACGATGCTTCGCCAACATTGTCTAATATCGAATGTCCTAAATCTGCGCTGGCTTGCGACGATGGCCAAATAGGCATGATTCTGATATCAGGCACTTCTTGCAGCTGGGAATGCCAACCTGACCCACTATTCGAGAAAAAGTCCAACAGAAAGGGTGCTATAATCGGTGGCTCACTAGGCGTAACAGTTTTTGTGCTGGCTGTCCTATTGGCACTGCTTTTGCGTGCGAATTTTAGAAAGAGGCGTCGCGAGCGAGCAATGTACATGAAGGACACTGCAGACCTCGCCAATGAGCTTTCAGAAGAACCACTATTGAAGAATGTACAAAACACGTACCCTGTTAAAGATGATACAACAGGAAGCTCCAACAGTCAGTCTAGTACCAACGCCAGTACCAACGAAGTCTCTGGAATTAAGAAAGCATCATTATTTAGTTTTGGTAATAGTGCCGGACAAAGCGAGAAACCAGATGCCTTTTTCGTGGCCAAGGCTCCGAACCCTGGCGATGCTGGTACTGAAATGACTATGGACATTGTCGATCGTCTGCCAAACAATGACCCAACCATTACTATTGCCAATGGAACTGCACCCTATCGCCAAGAGAAGACTGCCTGTGCCTACCCACTTCTGGAACTGTTTTCACATCCTCCAGATTTGGCTACATCAATGGACCATCTCTTGCTCGGAAATTCCATTGCGCCACTACCCAGTCATGGCGTAAAAGAGCAAAAGAGAAGGCGTACTATTGATAGGAAAGCACCCTCATTCGCTGAAACTCGGCCTATTGCAGAATATGAAGCCGCTAGGTTATCTGGTAATGCAGCACTCGATGCAGCACGGATCAGTGCTGCTTCATCGCATATGACTGCAACATTTGACCCGTTTCATACTGTACCCAGTGTTCAAGGCTCGCCATTGAGTCAGAGCGCGCGATCTATTAGCTCTCGTAGAAATAGCGATAAGAAGAGCAAAAGTTCATCTCACTAATACGACTATGATAATTTTTGTTTGCCCTTCGTTGCTGTTTTTTCTTTGTCGAAATAAATAGCATGTACTCAAGCTTATTTATTTTTACAACAGATAAAACAATCTATGAATCTATAACAATACCCCTCGTGTAATCGTATACATGATGAGCAATCGCATTCTCGTGGATTAGGACATGCGCTAGAGGTTTTAGAGCTGTTCATTTTTAGTCTACAATATATTTTTGTACGGTATGCTGTGTAAGTTGCGGGTAATCAATCTAGTATGCTTTATATCCAACGGTTGCTATGGAATGCTATTCTTCTGGCTGTTTGCCTTTAAATATAAAATTTGAGACCATTGGATGGGTTCTACAGCTACGATGCTGTGCATAAACTAAGCTACCTCTAGAAAAAAACTGTATCGCACTCTGCCCCCAAAATCGGGCCATTACCTGTTTGGCATTATTCTAAACATCATTGTTAACAGGGATGGGGGCATAAACAATACGAATACACAATTTTAAATGTAGTTGCTAGCGGAAGCTATCAATCTGATTGCAATCACTGTCTCCGTCTCAACCACGAAGAAAGCAATATCCTCAGCTTATATGCAATCTTCTTATCGGCATCAACAAAGAATTAGCCGCGTGCGCAAAAAAAAGGCAAACCACAAACCGCCTAAACGTGGATGTAGATATGTGCACAAGGTTGTAGTCTTTGTTTCTATTGAAAGGCAACTCGAAACAGGGAACTGTTGATTACCCAACAAAAGCACAAATAATATAGACATTGGTAATAGCATTGATGTATTTTCATTTGTGATAATCTTTTAACACATTAGTTTAAGCACAAACAATGAGGTAGTCTAATTACAGTAAGAAATCTGTAAAGTTTAGCTAAAGGCCAATAAATGAGTAAAAATGTCAAAAGACAGAAAGAAAAAATGAAGAAGCATCGCATGCCGTATATATACTAAATTGGATAAAGTCTCCAGAGGCAGAAAAGCAACTAGAATGGCCGCGACCGACCAGCCGTTGGTGTAGAGTTGCTATGGGTGGAGCTTCTGTCCAGAAATGACGATGCTGCAGTGGATCGTACTCGGGGTGGAAGCGAAGGAAGCCTCCGATAATCCGATGGAGAACTCGGGAGCTGTGGAGAGTTTTGTTGCGCCTGATGCTGGAGGTTGTATGTCATAGACGGAGGCTGTGGCGTGCCTTGCTTGCTGCTGCTGCTGCTGCTGGACGGCCATGCAACGGTATGACTGCCGGAATCACCGGCGCTATGCATAGTAACATTGGAAAGCGTCTGACCTGTCTGCTTCTCGTGCCAGCCTCCTGCCGGCTTGCTACCACTAGGCGGAAAAGGTGGGAGCGAATGCGAGATATCGGCCTGGGAATCCACGGTCCTGCTTATTCCTGAGAGAGTCGACGATACTGTGTCGAATTGAGACAGCAATGGTGACGCATGCATGCCCTGGTAGATCGACATTTGATCCAAATGCAACGCCATATCATCGTCGTCAACGTAAAACGGACTTGTCAGTGGGCGCTCCATAAAAGGCTCATCGTCGCCCAACTCACGGGCAATATCCAGCAGAATATCGGGCTTCCGACTAGAAATATATGAGCCCTGCTCGCCAGTAGGCATCAGTGGAGGAGATGTGACCGATCCTGAGGCTGGACTCTGCAATGGGGCCCCGTAAACGCCGCGCCGACGACTGAGGCTCCGACTGGCGGTACCCTTCGAACCCACTGTTCGCGTAGAGTTACGACTGTTAATCGATTCGTTACTACCAAATGGAAGTTGCGAATGTTGCTCAGACGCATGATAATCAGGCGACTTGACATCCCAGGTGTGTTTGGTGTCCTGGAATTGGGACGCCGATGGTATCACCAGATTGAGACCAGCGCTATGGGTGCTGACGCCGGATGCAGCCGCAGATGCCGACTCGGAATGTGGGGTAGCAAAATGACGCGTATCCACAGACAGGTCGTACGTGGATGCCGGCGGAGTGGTGCCGGCACCACTCAGGGCTTCATCAAACTCAAGCTTCAGGTCGTTTGGAATATCAAGGCCCTCATCGCGTGGATGGAGGTCTAATTGCAACGAAAACTCCGAATCATTGTCCTCCCTTTCCCGCCAAAGACTGCGCCCCTGGGTTATAGAACTCGACGATCCCGCGCTTGCTGATGTGCTATTGGTTAGTGCACGCTCCACTCGACTCTTGGAGCGCGAAGCAGCGCTGGCAGAGTCCCGTCCAACACCAATTCCAAATCCCGCCTGGATATTGTTTATCGACGCCGCTGACACAACAGACATTGAACGACTCTTGGCAAATATCTCGCTCTCGCTACTGACCGCTTTGGGTTTGCGTCCAATCGACTGTTCATCTAGCTTCACTAGCGATGAGGTTGAGTCGCCGAGGCTTGGCGGCAGCGCCCCTGAAGAATCTTTTGACGGTAGCGACAGCGTTTGCGACGTGTGCTTGGGAGGTGAGGTCTTTGATGAAGAAACGCTGGAGGACCGGTTCCTCGAACCCACGCTTGTGCGCGAGCGGACCCTTGCATCAGCAAGCTCATGCTCAAAGTTCGTCGAAAACATTGGCAGTTCATTGAAGGTGTGCGATGGCTTGCGGCCGGAGACCGACATATCCGAGCACTTGCGTTTATTTGCAGGCGCCTTCTTGATACTGCCCAAGTTCAGCGACGGGGGCGGCAGCGATTGCTCCTGCTGCTGCAGGGTTCTGGGCATGGTTGAGCTACGCGATGGTGTCGACGCTGTCGATGCAGACTTGACTGGTGACCCAGCACGGTGCTGAGATTGCTGTAACGTGTTTACGCGACGTGTCGAGGCCATCGTGGAGCTTTTTGTCTTTAGCTTGTATCTACCCAGCACTGTCATTGGCGTGGATATAGTCGAGTGGTTGTATGGTGATGACCCAGATGAAGGCCCAATACTGTCAACAGCCACCGCATTGCTGTAAGCCGAGGAAAACAGGTTTCCGGTATCGGACGTATCCTTGGGCGTACCAGATCCACGGCTCTTTCCAGACGAAAACAAATGTCTGGCGCGTGAAAGCAATTTGCGTGGAGCCGCTGACACGGTCTCCGCCTTAACTGAAGATGAACTGCCCAATGCATTTTGGCCAAATAACGACGCCAAGATGCTGCGATTGTAGCACTGCTGCACACGCCGATGCTCGGGATACGCCAACAGCACGTACTGGTACATGGTGATGGATTGCTCTACCAGACGGCACAGCACCGACCAGTTGTCCGCAATCTCGCGCTCCTCAATCAACTCAGCATACGAATCCAATGCAGCTGGCGAATGCTGCGTGTCCAATGGAAGCACGGTCGACGTAACATGAAAGTAGTCGTCACCAAAATCCACCACCCGACATGCTTGGAATGGGTAGTAGATCATGTCACTGGTCTCATCATTCTGAGCGCCCGATTTGGAAAATGTGCCTTCCAGTGACGGCAGCTGATTCGGCGAGCCCAACTGTCGATAGTCCCAGATGACGGTCATATCGGCCATCAATGCATTTGGACAGTTCTGTCGAGACCGCATATAGTCGACAGAATCCCAGATCCGAACGGTCCACGACTGCCCTCCAACGTCCACACGATCTAACTCTGGGTGGCCGATGCTGGCACCAGGCTGAGAGTCATTTACAGCACCAGATTTTGACTTGCGATGGCCAAACATATTCTTTGTGCGCAGCCCTGGGGCATTGCCCGGGGTGCCTGCACTGCTGCTATGGCGGCTCAGACTGCCAGAGGTCGACTCAAAACAGCGCGCAATTGACCGCTCCCACGCAGTATTTAAGAACTCAAAAAAGGCGTCGCGTGAGTGCGGGTGGTCAGCCTCAAACTCGTGCAGCGACTGCGGATACCAGTATCCGTGGTCGCCATAGGATTCATAGGTAGTCTCGGAAGGATACAAAATCCGCGAAAACTCTTGATGCAGCTGATCGGGGGTCAGTTGCACTGACAATGAACGTAGCTTGGCTTGCGCATCCAGTGACGGGACCGGGGACGACATTGTCGAGTCCAGCGATACAATTGACGACCCAGATGACTTTACACCGACCGGATTGGCAATTGATGTCGACGTAGCAGTGCGTTGGCGGCGCGCAGCACCACCATCCGCGGTTGATGACTGAGCATCCTCCGTGTTGGTTGGGTAGCGATGGATAAAGAACGATCGCGAACTGGGGCTGAGGCTCTTCTCCAACACACTAACACGAGTAATATCAATCCATCCTGCAAACTGACCCCAGTGCTTGCGAGCGCTTATGCCTCCAGAAGTGGCTGAAAGGAAGGCATTTGACGCTGGAGAACTCGACGAATAATCGGAATTACATGTGCAAGCCCCGAGCCTTGCCTGCGAACCGAGCGTTGTTTGAGCAGCCGAGGCCGACTGCAAAGGAGCTGTAGAGGGGTTGCCTACAGGAGGAGTAGACTTTACTCCGTCCGATGCCGATGCGTGAATGGGGCAGGTATGCTGTAGAGATGACTTGCCAGTAACCCGAATACCGCCGTGATCCTTTGGCGGCCAAAAGCGCTCAACAATCATTAGGCGATCGGAGAAGACAAGCAAACACATCGGCTTTTTGGGGGCACCGGTAGCCAGGTCAATTTCAGAAACATCGATGGCGCCAATAAACTCGCGCGATGCGCTGATCAGGTTCGGCGGACATCCCTCGATGGTCGTGTGGATGTGGTGGAGCTCAGCCACGCTCTCAGCAACTTGATTATCAGCTAGCTGGCCAATCTCGTTAACGCGCTCAAGGGCAAGCTGAATACGGGCGGCATCAGGGTCGTCCTCAGGGATAGTCTTTAGGAGGTCAGTGAGAAGCAGAGTGTACCGGGGGATCCGCTGGACAGGCATGATAAGCAGATCGCTAATACCAAGCTTGCGGCATTCCTCGCGTTCACGCGCTTTTTGCAGAAAGGCAGCGTAGAGCGGATTCTTCGACTCGAGGTCGCGCGAAGAGGTCAGAGCATGCTGGTAGCCGTTAATGTAGCGCTTATATACATGAAAGTCCACAAAGTGGTCGCGGCACAGTGATCCGATAGTCTCCTTTGGGTCCATCTCGCCCAGATTCCAGGCCTCAAGATCGCCTAGAAAGCGCTCGTTGACCTCGCTCACACGTTCAATATTGCCAAAGATAACATGAGCGTCGTATGCAGGAATAAGAGCGTTATTTGCGGATCGCGCAGCAGACCTCAGCGGTACGACGTATATATCTATTAGCGCACGCAACTTTTCAACGTAGCTGCGCTCGGTTGCAATAAGCTCCTGGACAACGTTGCTGCGCTTGGTTTCAAGCTCTTCGCGGGTCTTCTTCCGCTTTGTGGGCTTCTTAGGCTTGTTTGCAGCAGCTGCCTTTGATTTCTCAGGAGACGACTCCTCGCCTGGGCGTGGAGAGTCAGCGGAGCTTCCAGGATCCCCGCGCATCCGGGCACTAGCTCTCTCCAATGCGCGCAGAAAGCGGCGATGCGGAGCAGCCATATCTGCCAGTTGCAAATGATCGCGCGAGCCAACAACCACAAAGTCTATTCGTAGACGACGGCGGTAGAGCTTTGGCTCAAGGTTACGCAGGAGGGGCTTCAGATGATCATCACGGATTTCAGTGAGACTCTCGGTGGCCACAGCAAGGTCTCGCGTCGAGCGCTCGACAGCTAGAAATTCATGAATCTCGGCTTGAAGAGCAGCGTCCCTGACATCGTCGCCAGAGTCGTCATCAAACGAAGAGGAACGGAGTGTCAATGAACACCGTTCGGATGGTGACTCGGCGCTAGTACCGGATTGAAACAAACCCTCCATAAATTCGTTGATCTCGGCACGACGCAACTCGATTGAGCGCTTAGTTCCAGAGCGCTGCAGCCCACGCTTATTCCGCTGAGACTTGTCGCCAGAAGTGGAGGCAGTAGCAGCGCAATTGTTTGCAGCATCCAAGACAGCACGGCCCCACAGGGCATCAGCCGAATGAGCGAGGGCGGTGTTTACAACACGCGCAGCGTTCTCTGCCGAGAGGCGTTGGTTGCGTAGAGCAGTCAATAGGTATCCACGTCGCTCATCGTCGGCCTGCTGGAAATAAAGGCGCAGGGCGTGGTATAGCAGAATTTTTTGCGGAGTTGGATTGGACAAGCGGTCGAGGTCAGTGCCAAAGATCGGCTCGTCAATAACCATGGTCGGGACATACACAACACCAAACTTGAATGGAGTGCGCACCAGGGCCTTGTAGCACTCGTGGGACTCTCGTGTGCTGATTGAGATGCAAATTGGGCCAATGGATGACTCGTACCCAAAAAAGTTTGTGTGCGGCTTGGGCACAAGGGCGTTGAGCCAAAATTCTGCCACATAGAGCCCATCGTTCTCATTTTCATTAGGCACTTCAAAGGCGCAGCGAGACGACGGCGTTAGCCCAGTCTGTGAGGACTCTGTCGAGTGCTGACCGGCGCTAGACGGTGGCGAATGGGAGTCGCTCATGTCGCGCATGGACCAGAGGCCGGAGCTTCCGCGCGTAGAGCCTATCCGCAGGGACGCGTGCTTCTGCTCGGTAATGGTGGTCCGCCTGGTCAGCGAAGGCAGCAGCGCCGCGCCAATAAACTCAAGGCGAGGCGCACTCTGTCGTACAGGCTTTTCCTGCAGGCTCGGAAATGCTGTTGACGTGGGCGAGCGAAAGTTAAACGAAGCCTGGTGGCTCGCGGCCCCTCGTGTTGGTGTAGTGTGTTTGGCGGCGCTTATGCTGCTTTTGGCACCCCAGGCGCGTCGTGTGTTTGTGGGCGTCCGGTCAAACCTGCGTACCGGGCCCGTGTATGCCGCTGCGTTTGCTGTTGCGTCGGTCGTCTTTGCGTCTATTCGAAGCCCTGGCTGCGAAGACTGCGAGTTGTTCTACAAATGGAGTATCAACAAACGGTGGCACTATTAGAATAAGTACTGGTCTGTTTTGTATTGCCTTGACCAGCGCAGACGGTAGAATAAACGCTTTACCATTCCGGTGCTCATGTTCGAATGTTGTTGTTGAGAAGGTAAATGCAGAGGTAAACGCGCGACAGGAAGGTGAAGAGAGGGCGTCGTCGAGCCAAAAGACCACGGGCTCTTGCGGCTGAAAAGGAGAAAGAGGGAGGTGGGGCACACGTGAGAGACAGCAGCAACAGACGAACGAAGGGATGAGTGGTGCTGAGCGAGGGGGAGAAGGGGATCTGGTCCTTGCGGTTTTTGTTTTGGCTGCCTGCTAGGCGGGCTCGGACTGTGTCGAGTTCCATGCAGTCTCGCTCAATAACATACCTCCTTTTTTTTGCAAAAGTGTGCAAGGCCTGCGGAGCCAAGCTATTTGCGGCTTGAATAGTGTAGTGTTGCTAAGTAGCGTAAAGAACAGCGATAGAAAGAGAGTGAAATAAAAGAGAGAGAAGAGTCTTGGGAACAGGGGATGCAAAGTCAGGATCCGTCATTTTTCCCCCAGTTTCGCTCTCAGCACCAAATAGGTACGAGCTTTCTTCTTTTGGGAGAAATACATCATGCAGCTGGCGACACCCTTGCCCAGTCCCGGCGGCGCAGAGAAGCTCGTTGCTTGGGGGGGGGGGTAAATGAAGTTTAACTCTCACTCTGGTCTTAGGGCCCGCGCCGCATGCAGCGGCGGCTTAATTGGCAGACCAGCTGTCGGGACCAGGACCAGTCGCTGATCTGATCTGCACTTAAGAGATCCCCTCGTAGTATTGCAGAATCACATGCCAGCACGGTCAACGGAATGCACTTAAATTGAGTCATATGCGTGGCCTCGCTTTGCTAGTGTCTTTGTTTCTGGTGTCTGGAGCCAGCTCCGCAAGCCGTCGCGCGCGGCTCGGTGCACCGACGAAGGGACAGCACACATGCACCAGAAATGCGGAAGCAGCTGCGGGCGTTTGCAGGGCACGGAGAAGGGATCCGCCAAGTGCAGCCACGAGCCGGTACATAAGGGCTCTGCCGCCTCCCCAACCTCGCACTGTTGCCTCTTCTTCCTGACTTTCTCCGTCCACCTGTGGCTTTCTTCATTTCTGTCTTTTTAAGTTCTTTTTATTCGTCTTGAGGAGGGGGGAAGCGCTAGTATTCGAGTCGCTGTCTTTGCCGATCGCCTTGCCATTGTTTGGATCCTTTCTGCTTTTGGAGCGCGTTCTCTCTCGCTTGACTCTGGACGATGCACTCTACCAAAATGCCGCTCGAGCTTTCGCACCAGCATGCTCTGTCTGCCAGCGATATCACGCGGCTTTCGGGAATTTTTAATCTTTACGCTGACACTGACGCTGGTGGAGTCAAATGCATGACCCCCGCTGCCTTTACCCGCGCAGTTGCCCCTCCTGCGCTCGGCGATGATAGCACGCAGCTTGTATTTGGTGCACTCTTTGCCATTGCCGACACAGAGTCTCGCGGCCTGCTCACAAGTGACGACTTTATTCGCTTTCAGGCCCTGCTTTGCGACCCAGATGCCGCCTTTAGCCTTCCATTCCGTGCTGTTTCGCCCAGTCGCGGCACTGACCTTGCACAGACTCGTACATTAGCCGCGCTGGTAGACGATGATCTGGCTGCTAAAAACTACATAAAGGACAAGCCCCAGCTCTCCTATGCAGAATTTATACAGCTCATTGAAGCTTCCCGAGCTGCTCGCATCCGCAAAGCCTTCTCGAGTGCTGACAAGCAGGGCTCTGGCTCTGTCAGTGCGGACAGTCTACTAGACATCGTGCGTGAGTTCGTGCCTCTCGAGCCCACTAGTCCTATTGCACAGCGTTTTTCGTTGCTAAGCGAACTCCCTGAGGGTGGTCATATTGGCTATCCGACGTTCCTGGCTCTTATACGCCTACTAGAAGACCCCAGCCGGATACGCCGCGCTACAGATGAAGTGTTGCGTCATGAAACTTCGGCCAATGTAAAATCCCCTGGCTCGCTTGTGCTAGCCCGCCCGCTCTTTACCAGCAATACTACGCTGCTGAAGCCGCTCGAGGTCAACGTCCTCTTTACGCTTGCATCTGGTCAACGAGATGCCGATTCGGCATCGCTGGAGAATATTAATGGCGCTATAGACACTTGCATGTTGGCTCTTAGACCCGTCGCTCAGAACGATTTACCACAGGCTCCGCCCCCTGCTGCTGCTCAAAAGCCTCCACGCTCAGGGATGATGGAGCTTTTGTTTCAGGCGTACAACTTTGCCGTTGGAGCAGTAGCTGGCGGAATCGGTGCTGCCGTCGTATATCCGATTGATCTTGTCAAGACGCGAATGCAGAACCAGCGCGCTGCGGTTGTCGGCGAGATGATGTACAAGAATAGCATTGACTGCTTCCGCAAGGTCATTCGCAATGAGGGAATCCGGGGCCTCTACCGCGGTCTTGGTCCACAGCTCGTTGGTGTTGCGCCTGAGAAGGCAATTAAACTCACTGTCAACGACTTTGTCCGTTCTCGCCTTACAAATAAGAAGACAGGCGAGATTGCAATTGCCAGTGAGGTCCTTGCCGGTGTCATGGCTGGTGCATCGCAGGTTGTTTTCACCAATCCGCTAGAGATTGTTAAGATTCGCTTACAGATCCAGGGCGAGATGCTTAAGGAAACTGCTGGCGCTGCAAAGGCCATATCCCGTAGCGGCGCCATTACTATTATCAAGGAGCTCGGTCTTATAGGTCTCTACAAGGGTGCCTCGGCATGCTTGCTGCGCGATGTCCCCTTTTCAGCCATATACTTTACATGCTATTCGCATTTGAAGAAGGATGTCTTCCGCGAGGGCGAACGCCGTCTAGGTGTCCTGGATCTTCTTCTGGCTGGTGCCATTGCCGGTATGCCTGCTGCCTATTTGACAACTCCTGCTGATGTCATCAAGACACGCCTCCAAGTTGTTGCCAAACAAGGCGAGACTGTCTATACCGGTCTTGTTGATGCTGCGCGCAAGATATACAAGGAGGAAGGCTTCAAGGCCTTCTTCAAGGGTGGGCCTGCTCGCATTTTTAGGTCCTCCCCACAGTTTGGCGCGACGCTAATGTGCTACGAGCTTATCCACCGCATTGTCCCATTCCCAGGCGAATCTCAAGAACTACCTATCAACCGCAATGTCCAACATACTCGCGAGCTGTCTTCTCAAACGACACTCTTCCATGCAGGTAATGCATTGCGGCTTTTGCATGACTCTGGGTACAAGTTTGGCTCACCTGTTCCTCCTCAGAAGGCCCTCTGAATGAGTAGGTTATAGTCTACAGCAAAACAACCAGCCAAATAACCCTATGAAATTATGATTCTGGATATGATCACAGATAACTTATCTCAGATCTCCATTGTTTTGTTATTACGCGATATATATTTAGAGAATTCTACACAAATGCATGAAACACAATTGGCACTAGCGCCTATCACTACAGCTATTTGGGTGCATGTTCGATTCTATTACCCATTACGCCTATTCGACCGCTTATTCTGAATTGATGCATTGGTACTGTTCTGCATTTACTATGAGATCCGTGAGTACTGTAGCGGCCTTGAGATTGTCATTATTGTTGTGCATAGTATTTGTTATAGCAACTAGAATACGCTTTTCAATCATTGCTCTAGGGCTAGCATTGTTGATGTGATACTTTGCGATTATTTGCTTCGTAACCTGTTTGACGCCGTTTGCTGTAAGATCAAGCTGAAGCTTGCTTAGAAGTTCATTAGTATCGTTTACTTGGGCTGCGGTGATGCCACAGTCAGTATCTACAGCTGCGGCAGAGGTCGATGCAAATGCAACCAGTGCAATTGCAGGCACAAGAATAAAAAGGCGCATTGTTAAAATTATAGATTTATTATCGATTCTCTTAATAAATGTTAAGTATTACGAAGACAAGAAGCAGCATACAAACATTAAATGTATGAATTTTTATAGCAGACAGACACATTAAAGTAAAACCATTGCTCAAGCAAGCTTGGCAAAATTTTGTCTTGGCAAATGTACAAAATAAAACACGCTCACCGTGCAAATATTATGAAAGCTGAATAGAATAAGAAAAATGCCTTTTATCATAATTTACGCCAAGCCTACGTTAGATGACGTTTACTTTGCTGCTCTACAATATTCTATGAGATTGAGTTGTATCTTTTGCCCCTTTTAAAGGTAGTCGATGTTTATGACTGTGTGGATACAACCTGTATACAACTTATAAGAAATGTTTATATAGAATGTTAATGAAACTAGGTATTAACAAAACTTCTATCGCGCTTGTGTACATTAGGCGATAAGCTAACTAGTCACTGGGCTGCTTTCCTGGACATCATCGCTACTTTCCTGGGCATCATCGCAGTTGTTATCTGAGCAAGTAATGCACTTGTGACCATTTATTATTATATTCGTAAACGTCTTGTCCGCTTCTTCATGGTCTTTGTTGTCATTCATCAACTTGTCAATACCCATTGATACACGTACTTGTACTGAGCTCTTTGACCTAATGTCCGAGAAGCCAAACCTATGAATAAGTATCAGGGCAGCTTTCTTCACTCCTTTCACGTCATGGCTGTACTGAAGACGGTCAAGTAATATACTAGCACCAGTTACATCGTTTGCAGTAATCCCGCAATCGTTGTCGGTACCTCCAGCAGCAGTAAATGATGCTAAAATCGCGAGCACGCCAATAAGTGTAGGGGTGAAAAAACGCATGTTTCGAACAAAACTGCTATTAAATGTGAATTTATTGTAAGGGTATTCTTAAAGTTGAGAAGAAAAGTTTAACAACCCCTCTATCGAACTTTCTTGCTTAAAAACTGGCTTTGATAGGATCCTTTGCTATAAGTAAAGCTGTGCGCTTCTCTTTAACAAAAGCACAAATGTTGACAGCAAAAGCTTCTTAGTGGCATCACTTTTACAAGGGTCTTTTGAGGACATCTGATCTAATTCTAAAGGAATTTTTTTTACTTTTGCTAGCAATAGAAAACATCCCTGTTTGGCGACCTATTGGTTTAGGTAATTAGCAAAGTTGTTTATATTGCTTTCGCTAAAGCAGCTCATGCCACAGTAAAAAGTGCTAATTCGCAGGTCAAAGCGGATCCTGTCTATCATTAATGCCTTCAACTGGCGCATATGGATACAAAAATAGACATTGTAAATTTCGATAAAACAAATAAATGGTATGTGCACGCAATTTTAACGTATAGCACTTTACAGAATGCGCGCCTAATCGAATATTCGTGTAATATATAGCTACTTTGTATATATTGAGAAAGTAAAAACTTGGTTAAACAAAAACTGCTTTGAAAGAAGTTGCGCGCAAACAGCGACAACAGCCACCAATGCCTTTATTTCGGTTTCTCGGCACTTATTTGGTAGTTAGCTTTCTGGAACTGCACTAGGGCAGAAAGTATACTGACAGAATATGCAATAACGATCGTTGATCAAAAGTTTGGTAAAGATCTTGTCAGCTTCTTCGTGGTCAGTATCACCACCCATGGTATCGGTAATTGCTCTTGAGACGCTGGCGGCAAGCTCGCCGTTCTCATTGCTCTTGTTGAGAACATAGCGGTCTATAAGAAGCTTCGTAGCCCGCTTGACGCCTTCGACATTGTGCCCGTAGTTTATAAAAGTTAACAACTTGGAAGCGCCCTTAATTTCCTTAGAACCGATACCACAATTGGACCCTGCTGCAACATGCAACGAGAATAGCGCAACAATTGCTAAGAAAGTGGTGCAGAAACTAAAGCGCATTGTTTCAGAATACTATGGCTGATTTATTGATAGTTAAGCGAATATTAAAATGTTTAGCGAATACAGGAAGATGCCAAGTGTCCACCGGGTGCTGCTTATATAGCCACGGCTGTTATTACCTATTCATTCTATTATTGCCATAGCCGCTTGCTAGTATCTTTTGGTCCGCCCAAATGCTGATCCTTCTGAGAGAAAATAAAGTCAAACATATCTTTAGACAAAATAGTATAAGAGGTTTTATTTACGCCAAGCCAACGATTTTCTAAGAGAGAATCTTCTAAAACCATGCGGTCCTAGTTACAGTCGGATTTTGGAAAGACTCTACAATACTCTTGTCGTTACTCCTTCGTAAATCCTATTGCAGGGTGTCGTCACTTGTACGTTTTGCAGCTGCACCTGCCCCTTGGCTATTGCAAAAGGTATGAGGTGGATTTACATTAGCGCATATGCTCCAAGTAAAGCAAAACATGAGTCAGAAAGGATAATCTGCAAAATTAAAAAATACATAAAAAGACGATCACGCCCGGGTTCGAACCGGGGACTTCTTGCTCCGGAGGCAAGCGCTCTTCCACTGAGCTACGCGACCATTAAATTTACAGCTAATCGCCCTAATCAGAAACAGGCTTGCTGTGGAATTACTAGAATGCATGGTAGCATTATGCACATTGTACATCTATCGTCTAATTGAGACATTAGTTACAATGATAACTTGCGATTGCTTACTTAGCCACGCAATCGCATTTACCTGTGGTGCTTATAAACTTTTATTATTGATCCTTAGTGATTGCATGGATTGTGTGGCAAATATTATAGCATGGGGATCATTGTATAATAAAACACCTGAAATATACTTTAAGCGGCTTTTGCGCCTATTTTTGGCTATTGTGGTTTCTGTATATACAATAAGCCTTCTAAATGAAATGGGGGGTTTTATGTTTTGCATAATGGATAAGGAATTTTGCACAAGCTCGTATTCTAAGTGTCTCCATTAGTATTGGCTTCCAGATAGAAGCCTCTTGTTGCAGCTGATTTGCCCTCACGAGGCTTGTTTATAAACATTGAAATATACTTTTGGAATCGCTTGTGTTTGCATTTTTTAGATGCCATTATTACCTTTGGTCACCGGATAGAAATCTCTTGTCGCGCCACTGCTATTGTTTTGCCCCATATAGAGTTTGTGAGCAATGTGATTCACCAGTGTTTGTTTGTGGCTGCTTTCATGGCTATTACCAATACCAAAAATGTCCTCTTCTCTTTTGGGCTTCACGTACAATAAGTTTACTATATTAGGTTATGCTTGTGTAAAAAATGTGCAATGATGGTTGTGTAGTGTTGGCCAAAAAAAAAAAGCCACCAGTGCCCACTTCGGATGAGAATTCATAGCTACTCCTAGACTTATTATTGCTTCTTTGAGGTGTGGTGTTTACAATTACCCATCGTTTGCTAGGCTCGCATAGGGTCGCCTTATTATTTGTAAGGGTATCGATATTTAAAGGCTAGTCTTTCAGTTTTTTTTTTTTGCGACATGCTCACTCACGATAACTATTACATTAGATTTTACTTGTGTAGAATTCCATTATGGCAGTACTGGCACTGCTGACTGGTTATACTATAGACTGGACCGTGTATATGGCGTTGTTAGTGGCGACTGCAATCGCGCTAATAACCTAAAGAATTATCTATGCAGTATATTTCTCGCCTCTTCGGGGAATCCCTGGGACACTTATCTCGCGCCTAACAGCCAAGCGAACTGAACTGTTTACTGTGATTGGGCACATGTCACATCTTGGAAAAAAAGGACTATAAGCGGTTTGGCGATGTCTTTGTTCTAGCACCGAACGCTATCAGCATTAGCAACCCAGGCGACATCTGCATGGTGCTCGGCGATAAACGAGTAGCTAAGTCAAGCTACTACAATATTTTGCAATTTACTGGAATTGACAACACGGTCAGCACACAGGATTTCGAGATGGCAAACACGCGCCATCGGCAAATGGAACCGTTTTTCAAGCCCACATATTTAGCAAAGATGGAGGAGACAATTATGAAGCATGGGGTTAGCTCTATTAAAAGCAAATGGGACTGTATGATCAAGGGGAGCGCCAACGGCATGGCAGAGGTAAACTATTGCAATGATTTTCTCTTTGCCGCTTTTGACACCATTGGTACCCTTGTTTACGGCCGGCAAATAAGCGAGCTATCCTCCAACGACGCAAAGACAGCAAAGTGGATTGCTGTGACGGTCACCTATATAGGGGTGCCGTCCATGCTCCAGCTTCTTCTCAAATACCCGCTCTCGCTGCTTGTGCGGCCATTGGAAGGCCGATACAATCGGCTGAGCAGCTACATCCACGAGTCTATAAATTTGCGTAGAGAGCATCTTTCAGAATTCGATGAAAAAGCATGAGCGACCAACGGCCAGCCAACCTGCTACAGGCCTTCATCGATGCCGAGGATCCCGAATCCAAGGTCCGCATGAGCCATGAGCAGATCCACGGTGAGTGCATGCTAATGATGCTTGCTGGGTCCAATACTACATCACATACAATATCATGGGCCGTGCATCTGCTCATGCTCTATCCAGTACATTACAAGCAAGCAGTTGCCGAAGTTCGAGGACAGTTTGAGGCAGATCATACCATCACCTACACCGAATGTCGTGCGCATCTTTCTTTTGTTGAAGCCTGCTTGTTTGAGTCGCTGTGTCTGGCGCCAGTTACTGGCGAGCTTCTGCCACGCGTATCACCCAAGGGCGGTCTGGTAATTCAGGGAGATTATATTCCGGAGGGTACCGTGATATTTCTCAATCTGGCAGTCGCAAACCACCACAAGGCATATTAGGACCGTCCGCATGAGTATGATCCGATGCGCTTTATAGGAAACAGCAAGGCACGGCAAAATGTGTTGACGTTCAGTCATGGCAAGCGCATGTGTCCTGGGCGGTATCTTGCGCTGTGGGAGCTGTTTACCATTCTGGCCAATATCCTCAAAGACTACAACATCCAGCTCCCGTCGGACTACACCCATCTGGGACCAACCGTACTTAACAAGCATGGATATCGACAACAAATGAATACACAGCAGTACATTGTTGTCAAGCAGCTGAATGCTGAGCGCGACTGTCGTCTGGTTATATCCAACGCGCACATTTAAGACTTTACGCATTTTGCTAGCCTTTGACAAGCCATTTTATCATCAACAGACAATGCTAAATAAGATGAGTGAATGCGCGATATGTGAAAATTATTTTTGGCCATGTTGGCATACTGATTATCGGCGTTCTTCCGAGCAGGCCACTGATACGAGCACTCTTAAGAAAGAATAGATTGTCAAAGTGTTAATAACTTGCCATAGGGTTTTCTATTGTATGAATGAGAACTGCTATAGTCTCGAGCTAGAACACAATCCGGCGTCTTCTTTCACCTATTACTTGCCCGATCCTTAACCAAATCCCAGAAATAGACGCAATGTTGCTGCCATTTTACACCACCACCACATTCGTTCTGATCAGGGTAATAATGTGCCAAGTAAATCAACTCGCCATTGCTTTGCTATGCATTCATAAAAATGAGCAAAAAAGAGCTAATATTAGTTTAGTCGTTGGCGATGGTAACCTCGACCTCAACACCAGGCTCAATAGCAATGGAGGTAATCTGCTTGACAATCTCCGAGGGCGAGTACAGGTCCACCAAACGCTTGTGGATCTTCATCTCAAAGCGGTCCCAGGTCTTGGAACCCTCACCGTTAGGGGTCTTGCGGGTGGTAATCGCCAGACGCTTGGTAGGCATACGGACAGGGCCCTTAACCCTGAGCTGCTTGTCCTTGGCACGCAGAATAAGATCCGAAGATACCTTCTCGAGGTTCCCCACATTGAGCGAGGTGAGGGTGATGCGAATGCGGTGGATCTGAACCTCGGAGGGCTCCTGATAACCGGCCTTCTTAGCGACTTGAGACATTGTCGTATAGGTATGGACAAAGAAATAAATTCAACAGAAACTGTCCCAGCGGTGACCAAGATTGCCAAAAAGAAAACAATTGCTAAAACAGCTTTTGAGAGCGAAAGAGAGAAGAAACAGGCCTATCGGCTGCTGTTGCGTGGACGCCAGTATAGTTCGAGGGGAAAAAAAATTCCACCACTTATAGCGACCATCCAATGATCTAATCACAACCCTACAGACTATCACGTGGTATACGGAACACCATCGTAGTTATATTGTCCATGCTTTCGTTGGAGAGCGCATGGTCTAGGAGGATCTGGCTTGCACGCGCAGGGTCGCTCTCGCCACGAACCAGATCAACAGCCTCCTGGTCCGAGCACACGTCCCACAGGCCGTCGCAAGCAAGAATAATAAGGTCGTCCTCGTCGTCGAGTTTTGTTTCAGTTGTGAATGGGTTGCCGACGACAAACTGTTTGAGGCTAGAGTCGCCTAGCGCGCGCGTCACGGCTAAAATGCCATTCACCCGGCCGTTGAATACGTAGCCGCCGGCTTCGGAGATGCGCTCAATCTCGTGCGGGTCGTCACCCTTGTGGTCGTATGTCAGCCGCATAGCCTTACCGCCTCTGCTCAACACCGCACGCGCGTCGCCTACATTGGCGCAATATAGAGTCCGCGAGCGCTTGGCAGCGTCGTCTTTCGCGCTATCCTCGACCTTCACAAAGGCTACTACGGCAGTACAGCCAGAATTTGTCCTCACCTCAGATGCCAACCGCCGGTCAGCCTCGATAAACGCCCGGTTCAGCACCTCAGTAATCGACTCGTCAGAGTGCTCGCTCGCTAGTTTCCGGAACATGTCCGCAAAATTGTCGCCGCACCACTGCGCAGCCTGTCTGCCAGCATGGCCGTCAAAGATGGCCATAAAAGACTGGTCTTTGATGCCATCAAAGCCATACTTGTGGTAGTGCGCGTCTTCCATTGTTCGTCGGTACCGCCTGTTCTTTGAAAAGGAAACGCCAATATGCGCACACTGTGTGCCGCCAGCCTCGGTCTGCTCGCCTATATCAACTATATCGTCAAGCGCCAACGGCTCAACGCCGCCAGCCAACGCCCCTGCAAGACTGGATGGGTTTGTCATCGGCTTTCCGGTTCCCAACGAGGAGGAAGACAATGTAGATAGATTATTTTCGTTGACAGTGTTCTCGTGGGCCTTGTTGGCATTCTCGGTATCAATTGGAGGCGGAATACAGCTGCGCTGCAGCCTAGGGGGCAATTGAATTGAGTTGGTCGAATTAGGGAATGTAGCAGTGCCAGACGCTGCGTCCACAAACACACCGTCCGTAGGGCTGCCGGTATACTCCTCGGTACTATTATTGGTGGTATTATAATTGGCGTCAGGACCTGGCGCTTTGCTGTCTGAAATTTCGCTCATTGTATACGTAGCAACAAGGGGGTGCCGAGTTCAAGCAGAAAGGAAAAGCGCGAGTTGGAAGGGTTATTGGAGAGAAAGGAAAAGAGAGGAATCGGTGAAAGACAGAAAGAAATGCCAACGTCAAGCGAAAGTCATAAAAATAGGTGGGGGTTGGAGGAGGAGGTAAGGGCTGCTTGCAGTGTCATCGATACATCACGCCCTCGCGCGTGCCCCCTTGTCCACCGGGTAGCCACGTGAGCATTGATGCAAGGCTAGTGGACCGTTGAGGAGGGGGAAATGCAGGTCAGGTCAGGTCGGGTCGGGTCGGGAGGGAGGGACTGGACAATTTACATGATCACAGCCAGATCACCCAGACTGGCCATGTAGTAATCGGCCTGGGGCGACTCTGGCGAGCAGACCGCCGCCTCGTCAGCGATGCCTGTCAACACGCATAGTGTGCTCAGACCGCCTTTGATTCCAAAGAGAATGTCGGTGTCCAGGCGGTCGCCGACCATGCAAGTGCGCGTGGGCTCCAGAGAGAACTTTTTCAGCACGCATTCGAGCATGGGTGTGTTTGGCTTGCCCATGACGAGCGGTGTGCGCTGTGTCGAGTGCACAAGCGTATTAACCAGAGAGCCAGTGCCAGGATACACGTGCTTGCCGCCGGGCAGCGTGCGGTCGTCATTGGTAGCAATAAACAGACAGTCTGGGTTTTCGG
This sequence comes from Coemansia sp. RSA 988, assembly GCA_027577275.1. Lineage (NCBI taxonomy): Eukaryota > Fungi > Kickxellomycota > Kickxellomycetes > Kickxellales > Kickxellaceae > Coemansia > Coemansia sp. RSA 988. The sequence continues at coordinate 59,174 of JANBQQ010000033.1, read as the reverse complement.
TAAGGTTGATGTGAGCGTTAGCTAGCTTGCGATATGTAATATCATAGTCAATGCCGCAAATAACAGCGCCAACCTCGGCGTTGGGCTCGATCTCCTTGAGCGTAGCCAGCGAGATCTGCCCAAGATCATCTTGGCCGAGAGTCGTGATGCCAACCTCCTCGAGCTCATGGTGGATGCCCGCGCCGCCAATGACATAAACTTTCTTGCTCGGATCGAACTTGAGCACGTCATGCAGATAAACGGCGGTCGCGTAAGCAGAGCTAAATATCTCCTCAGCTGATGCCTGAATGCCAAGGCTAGCAAACTTTTTCACATAGTCCTTGCGTGAAGTAGAACTGTTGTTGGTAACAAACACCAGACGCTTCCCTCGACCGCGCAGCATATCCAGCACTTTGGGCACGTTGTTGACTACTGTACTTCCGTGCCATATAACGCCATCGCAGTCAAACAAAAATGTGTCGTACCGATCCACAAAGGACTCATACTCGCTGTGGGTACTTAATCGTGTTGGACCTTTCGACATGCGTGAAATTCTCCTCGGCAGTAAGGTCGCAGAAACTCTAAAATTGAAAGGAAAGTAGAGTATAGCTGCGATATCCTTGGCTTCGTGGCACAGCTGCAATCCAGCTTTTTTGGAGTTGCACGTGCGGAGTCGGCTCGGCTGGTGGGCTTGGTTAGCAAATTGGTGGTGTGGATGGTGCCATCAGGGACAATGGCGATTGGATGCCGACCTCCGCGTTTGCATCAATCACAGACAAGTAAAATAAAGATCACAACTTTTTCTTAGTCAGAGTTGAAATACATATTTACGCAGCGATATGCAGCGGCCTTAGATACAGGTAATGAAAATAGCGCACTTGATATAAAACAGCTAGCAATGTACCGGCGCATCACTTTGGTGAGCGTTTTTTGAGCATTCGCGATATACCTTTTCTCTAGCCACACAATTATACCAAAAAACTAAATAAATGGCTACTGCATCTCCTGTTACCGCAGCGCCGACTCCCTCACTGATTGCTGGGCTCCGTCTAGGCGGTAAAAAGGCCGCAATCTTTGGCAATGGTCAAATTGTCGCCAGCCGGGCTGTATTTGCGCTGGATGCTGGCGCAGATGTAGTTCTGTTTACAAGTGACGCACCCAAGTCGCTTACCGAGTGGGTGGATGCTGGAAGACTCCGCATTGCCCATCTATCGACATACAAGCCAACCGACATGTCCAGTTTCAGCGTAGTATTTGTGACAGGTGGAACACAGCAGCAAGCAATTGCCCGCGATGCGCGTGCAGCCGGCGTGCTGGTAAATGTTGCAAGCAACGCAGAGTTGAGCGACTTCACCCTTATGCCAACCTACCGCGGCTCATCCAGTCTCCAGATTGCTGTTACCACCAATGGTGTTGCGCCGCGCGTAGCCAGCCGCCTACTAACAGAAATTATCGGCAAGCTGCCTACCGATCTTGAACCACAGCTTAAGGATGTTGCTCGGCTTAACCACGTTGCTCGCGAAGCTGAACGCCAGCGCGACAAGATGATTGACAGCATTGAACTTGGAACCGAGGATATCAGCACCGCTGAGACTGCGACTAATACGCCTCCACAGACTTCGTCTCCTGGATCAGTCAATGGGATTCAATCTGAGGATCACTACCTTGATCTAGCGACACTGCGTGATAGTAAGAATGCGCAGTCTAGCCAGGTAATCAATGTGCAGACGGCGGTGAGCTATGTTGCGCACGCGCTGAATGACTTGTGCTTTGTGTACTCAGCACCTGAGCAGGAAATCGGCGAGGCTGCGCTGGCATGGTCGCGACGTGCTGAGAAGAACGCGTTTGGCGAGTGGGTCTCTGCCCTCCGCATGCAGACGCGTCATGGCGCTGGACACGCGCTGTGGGGCGCGTTATCCTCGGGCTCAAGGGTGGCGGCTGTTGCGTCTGCTGAATCCCTTCCTTACATGGTACCAGTGCTGGCGGAGCTTGTAGCACGCAAGCAGCCTATTGTCATCCACGCTGCTGCTCAGTCCCTCGACGAGGCTGTTATTGCGCAGACCGACTTTGCAGATGCCTTTGTTGCGCTGGGGACTAATGCCGTGTTCTTGGCTTCTGCGTCTGCACAGGAGGCTCACGACGTGGCGTTAATTGCCCACGCTGTCGCTTACACTACTAACTTGCCTGTTGTCCACTTGGTCAACGGCACGCAGGACGCCGCCGAATCCGTCGATGCACGCGTCTCGAACCACCAGCAGCTGGCTGCGTTTGTTGCTGCTGTGGATAAGGCGGTGAAGGCAGCCGGCGACGCACAGCCAACTGATGTTATCCAGCTGGCGTTTGCGCAATTCAAGAGCGTGTTTGGTCGCACTTACCGCCCGCTTGAGTACACTGGCAGCACGGATGCAGAGACCGTGTTTGTGTCGCTTGGTCAGATTGCAGACAGCGCCCAGTCCGCACTGCCAGCAATTCTCAAGGAACGCAATACCGGCGTTCTTAATGTACGCACCTTGCGGCCGTGGGACGTCGCGCAGTTTCTTGCCAGCCTACCCTCGACTACCAGTCGGCTGGTTGTTTTGTCAAGCTCTGGGGATCATTCAGACCCTATGACTGATGCCCTCAATGCCGATGTCTCGGTTGCTGCCTTTGTAGGCAACCCAGCTGCGCCCATCAGGGTTGTCTACGAGAACCTGTATGGCTCCAGCCAGGATGTTGTGGCAAACATTATGCGCACTGCCCTTGGACTGGAGGAAATTGAGCTGCTCGACAACAAGGAGGCCGCCGATGGAGAGCGTGCT
>JANBQQ010000033.1:0-56297 GCA_027577275.1 Coemansia sp. RSA 988 | reverse complement strand
TGTCACTGGCAGCCACCGAGCCAGTAGCTTTTCACGATGACGCACTTGCTGTTGCCAAGCGGGTAGTATTCTCTGAGGCGTATGATACAAAGCTTGCAGCGCGTCCTGGAGAGAAGACGTTTATGGTCAAGGTCTCTTCGCTCCGCCGCATGACGCCGGACACCTACGATCGCAATATTATACACATCGAGTTCGATACACGCGGCACTGATCTGACCTATGAAATCGGCGATGCGCTGGGCGTGTATGGCTTCAATGACGCAGAACAAGTGCGTGCGTTCTGCGTGCAGTACGGATTGGACAGCGACCAGCTAGTTACGGCAATAAGAGACGGGCAGAGTCAAACGCGGTCGGTGCACTCGTGGCTTACACATGCACTCGACTTGTTCGGTCGACCAAGCAAGAAATTCTATACGGCGCTGGCCGACTTTGCTACAGACGAGAAGGAGGCCGAGAAGCTCCGCTGGCTGACGACTAGCGAAGGCTCGGCAGAATTTAAGGACCGCGTAGCTGACACTACTACCTACGCGGATCTTCTGAACGAGTTTACTTCGGCTCGTCCGTCGTTCCTCTACTTGGTTGACTTGATTGCGCCGATCAAGCCGCGTCACTACTCTATTGCGTCGTCGGCAAAGATGCATCCAGGCAGCGTCCACCTCTGCGTTGTCACAGTTGAATGGAAGAGCAGCAAGGGCGAGCTGCGCATGGGCCAATGCACGCGGTTCCTCAATTCGCTCAGCATCGGGGATGAGATTGTAGTCAGCGTCAAGCCATCGGTGATGAAGCTGCCACCTCTGGACAGCCAGCCAGTTATCATGGCTGGGCTTGGTACTGGCATGGCTCCGTTCCGCGCCTTTATCGAGGAGCGCGCTGTGCGCAAGCTGCAGGGCGTCGATGTTGGTCCGATGACACTGTACTTTGGCTCACGCCATCGGGCTATGGAGTATCTGTATGGAGAGGAGTTTGAGGCATACCATGCTGACGGCCTTCTTAGCGGGCTCCAGCTGGCATTCTCGCGCGACCAAAAGGCAAAGGTCTACATCCAACACAAGATGCGCGAGGATGCTGAGCTACTTGCATCGCAGATGCTGAAGCAAGATGGCTGCTTCTATCTTTGCGGGCCCACCTGGCCTACAGGTGATGTTAAGGATGCCATGGTCAATGCTTTCACTACATTCGGCAGCGTCAAGGCTGGTGATGCAAACAGGGTCATTGAAGAGCTCAAGGAGAGCGAGCGTTACACGCTAGAAGTGTACTAAACGTGCGCGCCATGTGATCTATGCCCATACAGTCGATTTTTTTTGAACGAGTAGCGACTTTTGTTGGCTTATACGCAACATTTAACGTACTTTTAGAGTTCCAACTGCATATGCCCTCTGTTGTGTTTCCTTATCTTCTATTTAATTGATATAAAAACACCACAGCTAAATACAGCTGAAAACATTATTATTCAATGTCTTACCGACCCGAGTTCAGTCGTGATATGCCGGCGCCCATGCACTACGGCTCATACGGAAGAGACAGCGGTGCACCGCATGTAGGCAGACCGATGGGAATGCCACTGGGCGGACATGCACCGCCATATGCTGCACCGTCAATGGGATACGGACCGCCGCCGGCCAAGATGCGCAAGATCCGGCATCCAAATCGACCACCATGCACAACGGTGTCAAAGACGCTGTATATTCGCAACTTGAATGAAAAGACCAAACTTCCGCGGCTTATCAAAGCATTGCGCGCATTGTTCGAGACGTATGGATCGATAGTAGAAATCCGAGCACGACACAGCATCCGCATGCGTGGGCAGGCGTTCCTGACATTCGAAGAACAAGACGATGCGGTCAAGGCACATGGAGAAGTACAGGGTTTTATGCTGTTTGGCAAGCCTATGTTCATCGAGTTTTCGCGGATGCCAGCAGAAACCACAATTGCTAAAGAGGGCGGCGATGTGACTGCCTTTAAGGAGCGGCGGGTGGAGGAAAGAGAGCACCGTGCGAGGGAAGCAGAAGATATGAGGGCACGCATGGCATCGGCAGCAGTTGCGGCAGCAGAAGCAGAGGCAGAAGTTCCTAACAAGATTCTGTTCCTGCAAGGCCTGCCAACAGGAATCGAGGCAGCGGATATTGAAGGTGCCTTTTCAATGCACGCTGGATTTGTCGAGGTTCGCTGGGTGTCTGTAAAGCCCGATGTCGCGTTCGTCGAGTTCGAGTCAGACATGCATGCAGGTACAGCAAAGGCTGCGCTTGGATCTGAATGGACAGCACGTCCAGACACGCCACCAGCATCAATATCATTTGCAAAGCGCTGAAAATTTGATTGCTAATCTAGGGATTTATGTGCAGTCTGTATGCCTGTTGAACTCATCGAAAACTTTGGGCTTTGTACACTGTGTTGTTGTTGTTTGTCTTTTTAATATATATAAGAGAAAAAACATTAATTGGCGCTGTTCGGCTGAGATGGAGATCGCAGCAGACATTGAGCGACTGCCGGGAATTGCACCAGGGACGGCGGTTGCTGGAGGACTCACGCCAAGTGATGGTAGTGGTGCATGTTTGCTCTATCGATATACGACGCGTCTGCTAGAGGTGCGTTGCCTAACAACAGTGGGTCTGGAGGCAGCAGAGGCATTGGGTACGGTTAGCACCACGCAGCTCCAGATGAATGTGGTAGAGGACCTCGAGATAGCGCTGGTGGAGCCAGTGACGCTGAACGACACTTCCTATATGCTAATATTTACACGCGAGCAGTTGAGTCAAGAGGGGCGATTGTATACGTTCAATCCCTTTACTCTGGGAATCCAGCGCATCAAAGCAACAGTGCCATACAGCCCCAGCTCGCTTAGCGCATCGGCAGCAGTCGAGGCAGGACAGGGAAGCAGCACAGAGTGGGAGTTTGCCGTGGTAAGCTTTGGGCTTGCCGGAGGACGAGTGTTGGTAGGCAATCTGACCGTCGGGATAGATGGCGCGCAGCTGACAGCCCTGAAATCAACCATGCTCGATGGACATCGTTGTAGCGTTACGGCATTGTATGCAATGGAGTGTCCGGACGCAAGCGGACGCGCGGTAGTGTTCTCTGGGTTAGAATCGGGACAACTGGCGGTGCTCGAGTACAGTCCGTTCAACAGTAGCCGCACGGCACTTACACGCAGTGTAGCAGATGGCGCGAGCCTTGGACCGGTGATGCGTGTGGCGGCAGTGGCGCTGGACGCACAGCGCATTGCTCTATGCGCAGGACATGGCGGGGACGGTGCGCCTGCAGCAGTGTCGACATACATAGTGCAGATCGGCGGCAAGGATGCAGAGCCAGCTGTGGAAGTAACGCACTGCGGTACTGCAGCGCTGCAGCTTGCGCCTGGAGCCAACGAAGATGAGCATGTGGCGGAGTTGCCAGCTGCAACACAGCTTGTCGACCTGTGTGTGGTGAGCATGGATAGCTCTGAGGAGACAGACAACAAGGTACCAGAGGTTGTGGTTGCAGCACTTGGAAGCGACGGCGATGCCGCCCACGGCGTCTTCAGTGCATGGATACTCGACGAGCAGACACGACACCTGGACTGCATCTCGCAGCAGCAGGTGCCTGGGCGCACGTCGCTTCTCGGTATGCGTATTGCAGGCACGACACGACAGCCCGAGGTCGTGGAAGTGCAGCACCTATTGCTTGGAGATGCTCTTTGCGGCGACGAATATGGAAGCATGCAGCATGGACTGGATCAGGCGTTGGATATTAGTGCCTACGCAGCAGATGCAGATGCGTTTGCCTATATTCCCAGTGTGCGGCGAGAAATCGCCGAGCGGCGGCGGGAGTTGGGAGGCGAGCTGTTCATCGACTCGCTGCTGGCAATGGCTGGAATTGCGGATGGCATGTACCCGCCGCGCACGGCAGCAGATCGTCAGGCGTTGACAGAGCAGATCAGCAACAGTGGACTAGATGGCGTCAAGCAGCGTTGCCTGGCGTATTATCTGGTGCTGGACAGCGATGCGGCAGGCGATGCGGCGACTCAGTATGCGCATGATGTCCAGATTCCACGGCACTTTGCGCGATTAGTACGCGGATATTGGATGATGGATCACGGCCAACCAGCAGTGGGCGTGGCATTGCTGGCGGACCCTGCGGTGGAGGCAGACTGGGCGCTGCGCGTACTGGAGGCGGCACACGCACACCCAGACGCGTCGCTGACGTTTCTGCGCAGCGCCACGTCCCTGGCATCTCCTCGCCTTGCAACGCAGCCGGGCGCAGCGTCACTAACCATGGGAGCGTTACTAAATTGCGCCTTTACGCGGGCTTTCAGCTTCCAGCGCCGTGCAGCACCCGCTGTTCGTCGAGCACTGCTGGCTCAACTGCTTGAGTTTGCACTGTCTCCAAATGCAAAGCGCACAGCCGCTGCGCGTTTGGCAGCACTGCCCTTTGATGCTACAGAGGATGCGGCATTGGCAGAGTACTGCCTACGTCCTGACGCGCCTCTTCATGCTCGCGACTTTTTGGCATTGCATTGTGTGGATTCCGGCCGCTATGCAGAAGCTATCCGCTTACTTACTGCTGCCGCTGCCAATGATGAAGCGAATGTGCCCGATGCTGCACACCGTCGGAAGCGTGCTGAGCGTCAGGCTCTGGTTCGCAATCTGGCATTGCTGCTCCCCGCTGCACAGCGTGCGGCTATTGAGGATCCAGACCCTGCGTCTGCTCCCGCACCTGCATCCACATTGACATCTGCGCATGTGCAGGCTGTTCCTGCCGTTGTTCCTGCCATTTTGCCATCTATTCCATTAAGCGCAACCAAGGCAACGCGCCGTCCGGCATTTGTAGATTCCCGCGGTGCCCCACAGAGCCCAGCACACCCGCTGATGCGCGTACTGATGCGTCAGATGACCGGCGAAATGCCAGCAATCGCGTCCGCTACATCCGCAACTCCAGGAACACCTCCGCAGCAGCGTGCCTCTGCTCCACATAGCCCACCATCTACAGCACTACGACGCATGCCTCTTTCTGGGCCTCCGACTACCCCACGTGACTTGGAGGCAAGTCCTAAGACCCCGCCTGCAGAACTGCGCGATGCTGGGCAGACTCCAGCACGTAGCAGCATTCTAGCACGCGCTGCAATTGTGGCTGAATCACCCACGGCTTACCGACGCGTTCCGGGTGCTTTCCCAGAGCCATCGCATCCTAGCCGCTCGCCTTTTGCAAAGGCCCGCCAATCTTCTTCGCAGCCCTCGTCACAGAATAGCACGCCTCATCCCACCCCATCTGCCAGTTCTACTGCACGTAATGGCAGCGTCAAGCGGAGATATAACCTGCGTAACCGTTCTGCGCAGACCACCGATTCCAGTTCCACTCCAAGCAAGGAGCACACTGTTGATCTGCCACCCGAATCTACGCACAAAACGAAGCAGCGACAGCAAAAGCAAGCAGCGCGGAAGAGCGCACGCAATTATGAGCGATCCATGCTTGCTGAAGCGCCGTCTACACCAAGCACGCGCTCTCGCAAACGCCCACAGCAGTAGCTTGTTCAGCAGCCGACGAGGTTTTTTTTTTAATTTTAATCAATTCAGCACAATGAGTAGGATATAGAAAGATGTGTGCTTAACATGCTATTTGTCGATGACTGAAAGCAAGTCTACCTGCTTGCCGCCAAGGTTGGTCAGACCCAAGTATCCAGCACACTCGCGCTGGATCTCGAGCACAAACAGCACCAGAGTGACAAATAGGTTGTTACGGCCGGCTGCAATATCATAGAACGCGCCCTTTACCACCAAACAAAAGTGCGGCCGCTTGCGCGCCACTTGAATAATCTGCACCGGCAAGTTGGTGTTTGGCTTAAAGTCCGCCTGCAACACAAAGCGATCCGTAAACGGGTGTCTTAAATTTTGTACAGGTGGCATCGTTTGGTCCATAAACATACAGAACAGATGGAACAGCAGTTGTGCGTCCGGCGGGTGCTCCGTTGCATTCCACGCTTGCTCTGCTCCAGCTGCGCTTCCGCCGCTGTCAAACACATATGCTGGCAGAGCTCCACTTTGTGCCAGTGTGCTCACGCGCTGCACAATGTATTTGCGGCAGCTGTAGCCCGGGATCTGCAGATACTTCTCCAGCGCCATACGCTCCTTTGTTTGAGGTAGCTCGCCATAGCGCGTCGCCAGCTCCACCAGTGTCTGGGGCACTGCCTGTGCCGCTGGCGCCTGTGAGAGAATATTGGCGCCACCCATTCTTGTACCAAACCCGCCGCCAAATCCAGTGCTACCAAACGATCCAAACGCACCCTGCTGCTTATTCTTGGCCTGCTCTAGCGCTGCCTTGTCCAGCTCAGCGCGCTGACACGTTAGATGCCCCAGACCGTGCTGCTCAAACAACGCATCCAGCTCGCTGATCTGCTTGTTGAGCGGCCGCAGAAGATGGCGCACAAACCACATGTGCATTTTCTCCACCCATCCAAAAATATCGCGCTCGACACCGTACCGCTCTAATACCTCATGCGGCTCCAGGTAGTCGATCTCGCCGCTGGAACCGTCTTTGCTTACACTCTTGGTGCCCTCGGCACCGCCGCCACGTGCTGCTGGTGTTGCGGTCTGATAGAGCCCAAGCGTCGGCTGTCCGCGTAGATGCTGTTGCAGTGGTGTCGCCGCTGCCATATCGTTGATTCCAAACCTGTTCGTTGGCAGCCGCGGCGTCATTAGATTTAAGTCACCAAACGTCCCTGGAGCAGAGCTAGCGGCAAAGTCACCACCTATGCGCGTCGGCGTCGTTGCATCATTGTCTGTAAGACTGCTGTGTCCTGGTACCTTGCTGAGAACTTGCGTCAGCGTCAGCAGGTCATCCTCTGTGGAATATCCTGTCTGGCCAGCGGCACCATTCCGCGACACTGGTGAACGCAGCACTCTAGGCGTCGTGTTGCGGCCGCCTGCGGAGCTACCCTTGATTGGAGTTCGGCGTCGTGTATCAAGATCTGTTACTGAACCCGGCGTCTGCGCGCCACTTGCCTTTGATGGGGTCATCCGCGGCGCAGTGATCGGGGCACCACGCCCCGTTGTCTTTACCTGTGAATCCAGCCCCATGCGCAGCCGCTGGCTTGCAGTCATTGCCACATCCGCATATTGCTTCTTCGGCTGCAACAAACACCACACCGCCTCGCCGATGTTGTACGCAAGCACTACCAGTCCCATCCACTCTATCCATCCCCATATATATAATGGAATACCAGCGCTCAGCCCAACGCTTTTTAGCTGCCGATACACACCTGTCTGAGAGCACCATGCAAGTACTAGGAGACTCGCCACGTTCCATCGCAACCGCATCGTACTTTGTCGCTCATTCGGTTGCTGAGCCCGGTCGTCCAGCACCCGTTGCGCTTCGGGATTGATCCACCGGCCGCGCGGTGAAAACGTAGACCCCACACCCTGGCCTCTCTGTTCGGTGGTGGGGCTTGCTAGTAGCGCTTGTTCTTGTGGGCGCTGGTATTGGCCGCGGACAGGTGTTCGAAACGGCGATGATAGTCCCGCAGCCGCCGTTACATCCGCTGCTGTGTCTGTACTGAAGGCACCTGCTGCATTGCGAATGGGCGTTTGCAGACTGTTCATCGCTGCAATTCCAAGTCAACAAATAACGGGGACAAATTTTTTATTTTTTATTTTCCAAACAACAGAAGAAAGAAACAAAAAAACTGTTTCACAATTGCTCACCAGCAACAACCCATCACCAGACCCCATACGCAATCGAAATATGCGCTAGTAACGGAGCATGGCCCGAATTCTGCTGTGAACATTAATAACATCCTCAATCTTTGTACATAGCTTCTTATCACTTGTAAGGAAAGTAAAAGGAGGAGCAAAGCACGAAAATGGAAACAAACGCGTACGGCAAGCAAAAGAAGGGAGGCGATAGCTTTCGACGCAAATGGGACAGCACTACATATGAACATAAGGCGCGGGATCGAGAGCAGCAGCTTAAAAAGGAAGAGGATGATGAAGACCGGCGACGCAAGGGGCTCAAACCGCGGCCAGCATTCACTCGGGAACCCAGGGAGTCGCTTGAACTTTTGCAGGCGCGCGCAGCAACAGTGAACCTCGAAGGCATGGTTGGCAAGTCGCAAGTAGTGCAAGCATCGTTTGCTGCTTCAGGCCAACCTGGATTTTACTGTAAAGTCTGCGACGTTACCGTCAAGGACAGTTTGAGCTATCTCGACCACATCAATGGTAAGAAGCACCAGCGTATACTTAATCGTAGTATGACAGTGGCTACCGAGACTGTGGAAGATGTGATAGCTAAGCTTGAGAGTCTGCGCCAGGCACGGAATCGTCGGATGGCTCCATCCGATTATGACTTTCAAAAACGGATCAGCGCACAGCAGCAGATTGAGGCTGATAAAAAGCAGAAACGCAGAGAGACACGGCGGCGCCACCGCCAGGAAAAGGCATTAGCCGGGGCCAAGGATGTCAGCAAGTCTGAGGAACCTGACGACGGGATGGCTGCGATGATGGGCTTTGGCTCATTTGGCTCATCCAAGAAGTAGCACCAATTTGTACATTTATTATACTAGAGGTGGGTCAGCATATAACGACATCTCTATCTGCTTAAAAATTTTCAAAGTTAGCATGCTGCTAGAAAGCATGGTTATGTTTTGTAAAGTTGGAACCCAGCAGCAAAAGAAGCGAAGGTCCAGTGCCATGGGATGTGATCGAGTAACTGATACTGCGCCTACTATGCATAACCGGCATAACATGAAGTGGGTTATGCACTGCCATTCTGACGCTGACTCGCCATGTCAATTGCCGCAAAAAGGTATTACAGGCACAAGCTTACAAGCAAAACAATAGATAAGAAAATTAAATATAAGTTACTTGTGTACCCATCTTGATTGTGGCCCACACCTTTTGATAGATGGCTCTGAGACTAGGAATCCGGAAGTTTCGCAAAACTAGGCGCATTACAGCAAGGGAAATCGCTAGCGTAAAGAGTGTAAACCCCCAGCGAGCCATCAACCGCTGCACTACATTCCACACAACACTGAGCATGCTTCGTGGTCTGCGCACAACGGCACGGGATTTGCTTATAGGTCGCCGCACATTGAACAGTGCTGGGCTCGGTTGTTGCTCGGATATCGGCTCTGGCGAGGATTGGTAGCTGATGCTTTTGTGTTTCCGCGCAGAAGAAGTGGTCGTTATCCCAGCACCTTCTCTGGCTAATGGTTTTGTATTGTTATCAACCGCGCGTGTGGTGACAGCGGTAGAGAGCACATTTTGACAGGCTGCCAATTGCTTGGGCTGCTTTTGCTTCTGCAATTTCCTCCTTGTGTTGCGCTTCTTGGGTTTCTTCTCTGCTGAGAGCGGATTGCGCAGCAAGTCAAGCCGTTTCATAAGCTCATCCCTAGCTGGCTCCGACACCACAGTGCATACGTTGAGAAAGTCGTATGCGCTTGAAAGGTCGTTAAGCTGGGGTAATATATGCAGCATGTACAATTCGCACACACGAAGATATGATGCTTTCGCCATTGTTCGCTGCTGCTGGCGCTGGGCACTACCAGCAGCATCTTCCTGTCGTAGTAGATATACCGTCTCATCAGACAGTGTTGCGAGCCATGCCTCGACGATGTCGCGGGCAGTCCGAGCATCACGCAGTTTTAGACACAGCAGCACTGTGGGCACAAGCACCTCGCTGTCCACATTTCCTGCATATCCTCCAAATGCCGCCATAATCGAGTCCCAAACATCGCGCACAGACGCCGGGAATCCCTCTAGCTTTGTACTTTCAGCTGTATTAGCACCTCGCTTTACACGTAGCCGCCCATCCTCCTCTGCCAATTCCGCCAGGCTGCTCAAAACACAAATGTACAGAATCCAGAGGCGACAGCAGAGCTGGCGTGCCTGCTGTTCGCCATATTCACATGTCAGCTGTTCAATGTTACAGTGCTGCACTGCTGAGCGACTGTGTTGCCATGCCGAGCCGCCCTGTCCTAGAATAAGTGCTCGCGAAGCCTTCTGGTGCAGTGTCTTTAGATGTGGCACTAGCGAACCGTTGGTCTTTGACACATAATGTGTCGACACCAGCTGGGCAGGCATGATAGCAAGGATGTAAAACTATATCAACTTTTGCTGCGCTAGTCTAATATGTTTTTTATACACGGGCGTATATGCGTATTGCACGGAAACAACAGCGCTATATAAAAGAAAAATAAAAGTGATGAATATCGGTGCGTTTACAGAGCCAAAAGGAGAGGAAAGGTGGATTTAGATTTGTGGTGTGGGGAGAATGGGAAGGCGATACTTTCAGCTGAAGCATGAGCATTCGAGGTGGTCAGGTGGCTGCCCCCCCCCTCCCATTCCCTGATCGGGAATTTTCAAATTACATCCGTTCCGTGCAGAGAGCGGAGATTTCTTACACGCCAAAGTCAAAATCGACGATCGGAGTAATAGACACCTCATGCTCAGAGTAAAAATACAAAACAAAAGAGGCATTGACGTCCTGATCCCAGGTAGACGCCACTACCAGGTACTCGGCCGGCGCATCAGCGCATGTTTTAGGCGTGCCAATCGAGAAGCGACGAGTGGCCACGCCCTGTGGTGAGTTTGTGTAGCTGCCCGATGATGCACTTACACGGCCTAGCACCGCGTCGGAGAATTCAAATATGGACAAGTTAATCAGGGGCAGATCCTCTGCCTGCGGCGTCTGGAGTCGCGCCAAAATGTCTGTCTGTCGGTTAGCGCACACAAGGAAGCGTGGATTGCGCGCGCAGCACTGATCAACAGGACCACCGCTGCAGTCGGTGCCCGGAACCCAGCGCCCGTGTAGCTCACGTTGCCGCATTCCAGCGCCCTCGCGTGGGATTGGTGTTATCACAAATGGACAGTCCAGACCCACACGCAGTTTGAACCGAGAAAACATGAACGGCTCGAAGGTAGATGCCACAATTGTGTAGCTACTGCCAGGCTCGAGACCATCGACATCACTGGCACAGAAAAGCGAGCGGTATTTCCCCGAATTGGCGATTGTGTTGATCTCCAACACACGAGTGACCAGAAACCCACTGCGGAATACACGCAAGTTGACTGGGTGCTTCTGTGCTGATTCCAGCGTAATCACTCCGCTACAGTTCGTTCGTCCAGGACTGTTAGCAATTGTAAGCTGGTACTGTGGGTTATCCAGATACCGTGGCGATGCAGTGTTCCCTCCCGCCGATGCACTGCCCCACTGGCCTTTCACTTCCTCCTCAAATGCAGGCACAGGCGCCTTGTTTAGTACTAGTAATGCATCCGAGAACACACGCAGTGCAAAATATAGCGGCTTGGTTTTCTCACGCTGTGCGATTACCAGTGTGTAGCGTTCGTATGGAGTCGCCTCCAACTGCACCAGTACATGTTGTGTGTTTACGTACTCGCCAATATGCATGGCCTCACGCGGCTCATAGATACGTCGCCCGTTTCTCCCATCGTAGATATGAAGTGCAATAAAGTCGCGGTTCTCTTCCGTCTTTAGCAAATGTTTGCTCAGCAATACCCACACAAGCTGGCGCTCAGTCGAGCCATCCCTACCGCCAACTGAGAGTGTAAACTGTGGGTTCGCGCCAAAGTTGTAGATGGCCTGGCGAGGTCCCATGCCCAGTTCCCAGGCAAAGTGAACACTTGCGCGGTTATTAAACGCTGCTGGACTCCAATTCAAATGGATCGCGTCAAAGCGATGACATATGGAGTCATAATCGATCCAAAACACACCACGGTCGTCACTCTCGGTAGCTGGATCATAGCCCAGCTGCTGCATAAGCTCGGGCGTCCAGCTTACATGGTCCGTATGGCTGAACTTGCCAGTCCAGCGCAAAGAGCTCCAGGGATTTTTAACCATTACTAGCCGATGGCCACATACCTCTCGTACATCAAGCACCGCATAGGCATGCGATGGAACCAGTCCCAGCTGCGCTGCAAGGTCGTTCCCCATCTCACCCGTGGCAATTGTCAATAACACATCGCCATTATGCAACCCATTGAGCATTCGTGTCCATGTGCGTAAACTGTCAAAGGCTTGGTCCTGAATAAAAATGTGTTCAGGAATCCACCCCGTGAGTACATACAAGTCTGTGCTAGAATTGGATCCAGGAAAGTCATATCCACCCATTACCTTCAGAAACGCCTTCTCCATCAGGCTCTGCCCAATGTCACCGGCTGTGGAGTATGTACATAGAAGCTTACCGTTCTCTGCCACCGGCAGCAGATCGTCTATTACTACTCGCCTCCAGAGCCCGTTTACAAATAGCTTGACCATGTATTTGCCTGCAGGGTTAAATGCAGGCAACCCTGTCGGAGTGCGTGGATACATATGCCGTGTAATCAGTTGACGACCAAACCGTTGCTCGTATTCCATGCTGACACACAATGCTGCCACAAATGAGCAGTCCGTTACCGTCTCCTGTACAATATGTGCGCAGCCCTGTTGGCCAAAGATCGGAGCACTGCCAAAGATCTGGCTTGCCCGCCGCCATTCCAGCAGTTTCCGCTGCTGCTTTGGCGACAATCGCAGCAATCCGTCGTCGTCTGTAAAATATTCGAGCTGCTCAAACTTCTCGTCGCTGTCATCATCCAACCACGGAAGAAAGGTCAGTCCATTGAGATGCGATGTGGTTCTTATTACCTGTGACTCTTCGGCTGTCAGCCGCTCAGTTCTATTGCCGCTACCGTTGGTTTTACTGCTTCTACCGCCACCACCGGTAGTACCCATTGTGCTGATACTGGAGCTGCTGCTACCACCCACCCCTTCATTTATTGCTCCTGGAATAAGCACCGCGGCCTTACTAGTCAGCTGCGCATTGTTTTGCCCGAATCGTGGCGTATGGTGCAGTTCACCTTTCTCTTCTTCTTCTTGGGTGCTGGTTGCAGGCTCATTCTCCACTCGAAAAGAAAGGCCAGATAGCTTCTGCTGCAGATGAGACAGTGTCTTGTGACTTGTAGCGGTGAGCGTGGGCGAAGAACTGTGCGAAGCCAAATCTGAGGCCGCTGGAAAGGCGCTTGTTGCCTCCTTTGCAGATTCGGCCTCCTTCAGACAAACCTCAGCAAAGCGGTGTAGTTCGCGGCGCCAGCTCTTGCGAGTAGGTGTGCTCTGCAGCGCGGCAGTCTTCTCCAGCCGCAATATCTTCTGGTAACAGGTAATCCCAGTAACATAGAGTTTTATTGACGTGTCGACGTCACCGCCTGATGTACACTGCCGATGAATTGCCTCCAGCGCGTCTTGCGCCTTATCTAACTCGCTATAATATGTTGGGATGTCCGATGTCTGCCGAAGTAATAACCCCATCCTCCTCGCATATTCGCAGAACTTTGGTTCTATAGCTGCCCTTTGCTGACCAGTGCTCTGTTGTCTCAGTTCCATGATCGAGCGCAGCGCGTTATTGTAATGGACCAGCGCCTTGATGTATTTGCCCTGACTGTCTGCTGCTACTGCCTCGCAAATGAGCTCTGTAGTTCTCCTATAAAGCAGGGCATTATCGGTCATTACGTAGAAAATGTTTAACAGAAAAAAGGTCTATATGCAAAGTAACTCAAATCCTGAACAGGAGAAAGAGGGGTTGTTGTTGAAAGCCAGCCCGATACTGGTTTCTTTCTTTGCAAAAAAAAAATGCTAGCGTTTGAGAAGGTTACTTTCGGGGTAGGATTTGCAAAAAGGTGACGGTGCGTTTGCATTGTGGGGGCATACACCACTTTTAGAAAATCATTGACGCCAGTGTGCGTCATCGATAAGCGAGAATTGCTTAAAGTCCAGGATATACTGCGATCCTACTCCAATGTTGCAGCAGTTTTTGCTCGGTTAGCTTTTATACTGGTGGGTTTTATTAAAATAATTTTAAAGCCAGCACAAGATATCTGAAAACACCAGGTTATTCCCATCGAATATCCTGAGATTAATGTGGTACGGACATGCCCGCGCCTGTTGAATTGCGATGGGACTCAGCTGGCCGCTGTGGAGTGATCGCCAGTGAGTCGCTGCTGTCTCTGCGCAGGATGATCGGAATATTGTCCAAAGAAGCAGCGTCATCAAGGAGGTTGCTGGCAGAGCTAGAGGGACAGCGGCTGTCGAGATCCCCAACTTCAATAACGCCAAATTCATTGCCGTCATCTTCTATAGATATGGCTGTTTCCTTTGCAATGCGTCTGCTATTATCATATTCTGGCGGGTGATGTAAGTGGCCAGAGTCGTCAGAATACTCTGGGACGCGAGGGGTGGCCTCCAGAAGAACTGAGTCCGACACATTTTGGTACAGTGGTGGAGGCGGGCGTGCACCCTCTGTCGACGCAAGGCTCCAATGTCGCATATTGGCATATGACAGCACAAAGGCGCGCGCGCCAACATTGACATTGAGGCTGCAAGGCCCGTCGGCAGACACAATCGGATATAAGCGCTTGCGTGCCCATGGCGTTCTGATATGGCAAACAATGGCACCGTTAATAGCAAAAAACATTTTACCCGAGTTTGGCCTCCATCCAACTCCCACCGTGTCACTGGTACGGGTGGATCCGATTGACTGTCGACAGACATTCAGCGGATGCGAGTAATAGGCGTGACCATCAATACTGTGGTAGGCAACTGAGTTTTTCGCCCAGCCCGCCATACGCAGAGATGGATATCCTTTCATTGCTACACCAACTGCAACATTTGTCGACTCGGGGAGGCTATCGAGGCGCACTTCAAAGTAATACACGCGCTTTTCATTAGGAAATTGCAGATTTGCGATCAGAGACTGCTCTCCGCCTGAGAACTCGAGCTCGGTAGAGTTGCGCACAGCTACACCTGCGTTCTCGTCGGTCGGAACAAACTCCCATGCGTTGGCCCCGTTTTCCATTACATAGTCATGGTCATGATCGCTAAGACGGCCCTCGCTCTCGTCAATAGGATGTGTTTCCGCGTATTGGCTTGCGTAAATGTAGTTTTCTTTTGCCCGAGTGCCTTCGAGCTTTGCTAGCACCGAATCCAATGGTAGGAGATCGATATTATCACGCTCCTTTGCGGCAAGCGCATCATCCTCACGCCGAATATCGCGTCTGCGACGGCGACGGCTGCGAAGGTGACAACATGTAGGTAAAGTTAGCGATGATCCACCTTGTGTTATGCGCATCGTCAGAAAGATACCAAGGGCTGTAACGACGATGCATATGCACAGAGCCGCAACTACGGTAATGGCGGCCGTATTCATTGTAAGCCAAAGTTCCTTGTATGTGTAAAATAAAATGAGGAAGGTGTGTATAAGATTCTAATAACTCTAGGTAACTTTAAAGGTGATATGTAAAAGCAAGCTCTGCCTTTCTTCGATAAATGCAAGCAAAGGAATGTGTGAAAGTGCACTCGCGAATGAGAAGAGCTCGCCAATCTCCGCGACATCCGTTGTGTAACAACCCGCGCTTCCTCTTTGGCTCAACCGACGTCAGGCATTTCTCCCCTCCTTTTTCGTGTTCCAGAATCTTGGAAACCAACTTGCCATAGATCTCGCCAACTGCTGCAATGGTTGTGCCATGCAGCAGTTGGGCGAAGGAGACAACCAAGTCTCACGCCTGCCAAAGTGGTCACCAATCGGTCGCCATTGAAACTTTCGCCATATTGCTATAATTTACAATAATAGTTGCGTTTAAAATATTATTCTGGCAAATTTTGGTGCTGTGCGTTTGCATTGCAGGCGGGAGCGTTGTTTGCGCATGGGCGGGGGATCGTTGCCGGCGTGGTTTGCCTTGTCATTGGCGGTGGAGTAAGAAACGCCCTCTGACAATTACTCCTGACCTGCGACATGGGTAGCAGTGAAAACCCCTTAAAGTATCAGCATCTTCCAGACTGGCTTGCATTTGTTCCACAAGACAAGGCATCCAACAAACACTAACTGACTATCACGTAGTAAGTATACTCGCTACATGCTTCTTTCTAAGTAAAAGTAGATAGATGTTATAGTCTCTATGCAATTTCTATAAGAACACTAACAGTGTCCCCTGCCGCATTCCAACATGAAAATAAAAGTGCTATTGCAGCACCACAGCCTTGTCGTACCAGAGAATCTACTCGCTCAATGGCAGAGATTATTGGACCCAACTCTGCATCTACTTCTGCAATCCCCAATCAAAACAAGTTGAAGACCAAGCGTCTTGTATCTGACGGTGTGGATGAGCAGCCACTGCTATTAAGATACTTGCAGGATAATCCCGCCTTTCAAATGGCGCAGACTTGGTAAAGGCAAGAGGTTGGAGCGCTGGTGTAATGTAATTATTCTTAGTATTTTACAGAATGTTGAAACTGTTCTTTGTCTTGGTAGAACATAATACTTTCAAGGTAAGTTTTCCATGTTGTGCCGCTGAAGCACGAGCACTTGTGGATTAAATTTGATGTGTTGCGGATGTATTTATTTATTAATGTACAATTGATACTAATACGTAATGTTTTTATGTCATTTCCCTCCTTTCCACCGCCAACGCCAACGCGAAACCACACCGCCAACGACTTCTCAATTCATGCGCAAACAGCGCCTCCACTTTCAACATCAACACACTGCCTGTTTGGCGCAAGCCCGCTGTACCAAATCCTGCAAAGATAATATATTTTTAAACATTAAAACCTTTTGAATGCCACAGTTCATTTCGTGGAGTCGGCTCGTTTGTTGTGGATTCCCACGGTCAGCTGCGCCCATCCCAAGGGCTCACTCAGAAATGCAAGTCATCTCTCTTTTGCTTCTCTTTCAGCACATGCATTACAAAAGAGCACTTGTTTAACACACAACTACCTACTTACACTTATTTATGTCTCTTTTGTGCACACAGTCCGTTATGCGGCAACAAGCGTTTGCTGCTCTGTTCAAGAGTGTCACACATGGCAGCTACAGACCCTTTTCCGCCACCTGTCGGCCAGAGCGCAAAAAGGTCATGTTTCCAGGAGCGCTAAACTCTGAATACACGCACAACCTCAAGTTTGTATCCAATGTGCAGTCGATTCCAACATATCAGGTCATGGACACGGATGGGAAGGTGCTGGATGCAGCAAACGAGCCGCAAATGACGAGGGAAGAGGCCAGGGAAATATATCAGAACATGCTCACGCTCAATGCTATGGACCAGATATTGTACGAGGCGCAAAGGCAAGGACGCATCAGCTTCTACATGACAAGCTTTGGTGAAGAGGCTCTACTAGGTACTGCTGCAGCACTAGACCCAAAGGATATGGTTTTCGGACAGTATCGTGAGGCCGGCGTGCTGCTTCAGCGCGGATTCACTCTGACGCAATTTATGAACCAGTGCTACTCGAACGAACTGGACTTGGGAAAGGGTCGTCAAATGCCAATTCATTACGGATCACGGGAACTCCATTTTCAGACAATATCCTCGCCACTGGCAACACAAATACCACAGGCAGCAGGCGCAGCATATGCGATGCGTCGGGAGGGGAGTAAGCTCTGTACCATATGCTACTTTGGAGAGGGTGCAGCCAGTGAGGGTGACTTCCATGCAGGGCTTAATATGGCAGCGACACTGGGCTGCCCAGTTATATACTACTGCCGCAACAACGGCTACGCAATATCGACACCGGCAATCGAGCAGTATCGCGGTGATGGCATTGCCAGTAGGGGTGTTGGCTACGGGATTGACACTATTCGTGTTGACGGTAATGACATCTGGGCCATCTATGCAGCGACCAAGGCGGCACGCAAAATTGCTGTCGAGCAGAACAAGCCGGTGCTAATTGAGGCCATGACATACCGCGTTAGCCATCACAGTACATCTGATGACTCGTCGGCGTATCGCCCAAAGAAGGAGGTTGAGGATTGGAGCAAGCGCGACAATCCAATAGCACGCATGCGTTCATGGCTTGAGAACAAGGGCTGGTGGGCCAAGGGCGAGGATGCCGAAATCACAAAGTCCGCCAAAGCCGAAGTGCTTGCCGCTTTTGCTGCTGCGGAGAAGCTGAAAAGGCCCGCATTCCGCTATATGTTTGAAGATGTCTATGACCAAATCCCACCGAGTCTTGAACGTGAGAAAGCAGAGATTGACGAGCTTGTCAAGAAGTATCCAGACTACTACCGGGTAAACGAGTTTGCACGGTCGTAAGCAACAGTAACTATAGTGTCTTGTATTAGCCTTGAAATATTAGATTGTACTGCGTCTATATAAATATTGGCAAGTTTAGAAAAAAAAATGAGAAAATGGAAATCTAAGATCCTCGTGACGGCGTAAGCGTGTCGCGCGAAAAGTCGACGTTGAGGCCGTCGAAAATAGTGCGTGGATGTTTTCCTTGATAACAGATCTCGTAGATGTTGGTGAACAGCGGAAAGTGATCGTTGATACCGCAGCTGTCAATGTACGAGTGGACCTCGCCAGCAGTCAAGTAGCCCTGGAGTTTCTGGCCATTCAGTAGCTCCCGCTCAAGCTGCGACATGGACTTTCCTGTCTTAACAAACTCCTCAGCCAGACGGCGGTTGCGGCCGCCATAGCAGGTGGTGATGACGTCGGCCATTCCACAGCTCTCCATAAACGTCGAATCTTGGATATGTGTGCCCGAGATGTGCATGGCTAGACGGCGCATTTCCAAGAAGCCAATGCGAATAATGGCTGCCTTTGTATTGTTTCCAAGTCCAAGCCCATCGATAAACCCAGCACCCACAGCCACGATGTTCTTCAGCGCTCCACAGAATTCAACACCAAGCACGTCACTAATACAGTTGACTTGAAAGTATGATGCGTTGAATAGCGATCTCCAAACTATAGCCTCATCTGGGTCGCTACATCCAATTGTAGTCTCGCAGTACTTCTCCTCGGCAATCTCGTTTGCAATGTTGGCGCCGCTGAGCGAAGACACAGGTATGGCTAGAGTGCGGTGTATGATCTGCGTCATTGTAGTCATTCCTTGGTTGTTGATGCCAATTCCCTTGATCAGTGATATGGCCTGAGCGTTGGGCAGGATGTGTCCGTGGATGGTATCGAGAAGATGTTGGATGAACTGGTGCGGAATAACCACCACAATATGTGTTGCATCCTTGACCACCTCTACCGCATCGGATACAGCCACGACGTTGTCAGGTAGCTTATGTCCTGGTAGATACTTTACGTTCTCGTGCTGTGTGTTTATGATCTCTGTAAGCTTCTTGCGACCAACGATCTCCTCGTATACCCAAATCTTCACTGAATCGTCAAAGTCGGGCAGTTTGAGCACATTATTGCCAATGATCCTTGCCGCTGTCGAGCCCCTACTTTCGGAACATATATGCACACAAAGATAATATGCAATTATTGTGAGTTTTCTCTATTTAACTTCAAAGTGGCTATATGTAAAGCATGGCTGGTGCTTGCAGCACTGATTTTTTTTTTTACAATTCAATACTTTATAAGCAAAGAGCCACGCATAAATAAAATAATACGTACCAGTTGCCAGAGCCGAGGATGCACACCTTTTTTGTTGGCGACATGTTGTGTGAATATAAACGAAAGAGAAGTTTAGAAGAAGAAAGAGGTCCACTAGTGTAACCGCCACGCACAAGAAATCCCTTACAAGAAAGCATAGTGATCTGGCGATTTTGCACTCATCACTCGGAAATTTTTTATAAAGAGGCGGAAGGAAGCACAAGATCAAGGGTTTCCAAGCATTTTGGCACGGCGCATCTTTTGGCCAGAGACTTCCTCCAGTCAGTTCGGCTGGGGGGCGTTATTTTAGTATGCGTCATCGCCACCAAACTGTGCGCCCCCGTATCCGCCTTGTTTGGCAGCGGTTCCAGCCCACGAGTTCAACTGTAGAGGCTCTGATCATCAGTAGGACAGCGAATTAGTCGGAAGCTCGGCGCTTGCACCAACTCCAAGCATTGCCGAGACGGTCTTAAACTTTAGCTGAATGTCTTTGATGCGTTCAGCAAAGTGGGCGCCTTCGCTGTTTGCTGAAGGTACTGCATTGACGGCCTCCTGGATAGCCAGCAGCTTTTTTCTTGCGCGCTCGGACACGAGCTCCGGATGCGCTGCTGCCACACGCAACCACTCCTGCGCCCATCCCCGATAAAAGCCCAGATCCTTGCCAATGTCGAATCCATGCTCACAGCCCAGCTCGCGGCCTTCAACAACTCCAATCCGTTTGCCGTCTGCTAGCCCCTCTGCATAGCCAGAGTTCTCGTATCTAACATTATAACATGTTGGTGAAAGAGGAAAATGTGCAGCTTAGTGTCAGTGCATTTCCCGCTTTAGCGCTGTCATGCAAGTGAAGAAAATACAGTCAAGAAGCTCACGTACTCGCCTTCAATATCGATTATGCGATCAAAAATGTCCCCCATTGCTTGTTGAGGGGGGTTGGTGAGCAAGTACTGAAGCTGGAGCCGAGAAAAGTCTTGGATAATGCCCAATGCAGCTCCATTGGCGCGTCCAGGCAGCATGTACAATGACGCCACTTGCGCAAATGCCTTGGTCATTATGCGGCCTGGTCACGACGAACAAGGCGAACTGGGCCCGAGCCGTTACACTCCACACCTGTCAAGGAAGGGAAAGGTGGAAAGTGCGCTCTTTGCCCTTTCTGCCATGCTGTTCTTTCCTTTACCTTTTTACCAGCTTACATAGTCCTTCAATTACCTCTTCTTTTCTTCTTCTTTTTGCCCCTTCCTATTTTAACCATTAGACTTCTTCTTGTTATCTTCAATTAGCCTATATTACAGCCCTGACACTCTCTTAGAAAATACACATACACGTCCTTGTTGGAATTGTGTGAGCCGGCAGATACCAAATGGCAAGAGCTGGCATATTGTCGTGTTTGCTAGCAATTCTGGGCGTGCTTCATACTAGCTTGGCCGTTCGTGCTGCAGCAACACCAGCAGATGGCGTTCATATATTTAGAGGGTTGAGTGTACAGAACTCCCTTGCTCGTCTTGACGAGAGCAGCGACGGCGATGATGCGCTTATTATCCTGTTTATTCTGGCAACAGCAGTCTGCGGTGCACTTGTAGGTATTGGTGTAGTATTTGTAGTTTTCTACACTGCGACAATTGTAGTACAGCGACTGCCGCGGTTTGTGTATGGGCTCGATGAAGATGGAGTTTCTGAACGAGTCCGGAATCAGCTGCTCACTGATGAGGACTCGCGACAGAGCTACGAGCTGGGGCGGGCATTTGAGCGACAGTACCCGTATGGCAGTGTCGACACGCAACTAACAACAGAGCAGCAGGAGCAAATCCGCGAAAAGGGCGTGGACGCATGGGAGTTCGTGGTGAACGTGGATGTGAACGCGATGTTGCAGAGCAAGACAGAAGTGCTGTTTATGGGCGGTGAGAACTGCGTGCAAACTAATCTGCCGCTACCAAAGCGAAACGCAGTCTATTACTTTGAGGTCAAACTCGTTGAGAAGCCCATGGATGTCAACATGTGGATCGGGTTGGCAACAAGGCCATATCCTGCGTGGCGAATGACAGGCTGGAACAAATACTCTACAGGCTATTGCACGAACAATGGCAGTGTGCATCAAAACAGCCCATTCAAGGCGGCGCGCATTGGAGAGCGTCTGCTTGTGGGTGACATTCTAGGCATTGGCTACCAGCCACGCAGCGGCGTTGTGTGGTTTACGCGCAATGGCCGCAGATACAAGGAGATTGTCTCGGGCATGCTTTATGATTTGTTTCCGACCATCTCAGCTGACGGACCTTGCTCGTTTAGCGCAAACTTTGGACAGCGCGGTTTTGTCTTTATTGAGGCTAACGTCAAGCGCTGGGGACTTGGTCCTGTCGAGGGCTCAATGGTTCCACCGCCTGTATATGGTGCAAATCAAAACACCATACTACTTGAAATGGCTACTTCGCCATCTCCATCGTCGGATGACGAGGATGAGGATAACCACGCTGCACCGACCAATGACACAATCATCCTAATTGATGATCATGAATCTACTGATGCACCATCCCAGAGGCAACAGCAGAACTCTCGACAAGACAGGAGACAGCGCACTAACTACCGCCCACCATTGTACCAGAAAGAGGATCCGATAGCGGCGCAACTGCTGGAGGCCGGGTCTACATCACTTGAGCCCGTAGTGAACTACCGCGTCAAACAACCAGACTCACCTCTACCACCCCCTTGCTCCGTTGTTGGATCACCACCTTCGAGCTCCTCATTGCCTTAAAAACTCTGCACACCGCGCATGGCCTATTCTTCGATACATGGCATTTCCTTGGCTAGCGTAGAAACAACATGAGTCTTCAATTGTACTTTCATTAAACAGCTTAAAGATTATTTCTCAGTTAATCTACATGCTCAAACTTGGAGTTTATTAGCGCTGACGCACACAAAGGGCGAGAACAGAGTTTTAAAGGAAGATTGATCATTTTGCATTTTGCTGTATTTTAATGCGCATGGCAATGTAAAAGCGAAAAGTGGAAAACTGTATTCAGATACCAAGGGTTATTCTTTCAACTTGCCAGGCTTTATTACATGTAGCTAATCACATTTTAGATATATATTACTCCTAAGCAGAACAGGCAACTACAATGACATCGACGGTGCGGGACAACAAGCCAGTTCCTTATATTTCTCGGCGATCCAATGTATTTGGAACTAAATATATGGTTGCATCGACTCAGCCGCTGGCTAGTCAGACTGGAGTTCAGATACTTGAGCAAGGAGGAAACGCCGCCGATGCAGCTGTAGCTATGGCCGCAGCACTAGGCGTAACTGAGCCTTATTCGACAGGAATTGGCGGAGACTGTTTCTGTCTATTCTACAACGCCAAAGATAGATCGGTGAAGGGTCTCAACGGATCTGGTCGAGCACCATGCGCATTGACGATAGAAACAGTTGTAAACAAGTTTACCAGTGAACAGAGAAAGGAAATGGAGATACCGCCGCACAGCGTACATGGTGTGACAGTTCCAGGTGCTGCAGCTGGGTGGATAGATGCAGTTGAGACATTTGGGTCTGGTAAGCTTACGCTGGCAGACATCCTTGAGCCAGCAATTGTGTTGGCCAAAGAGGGGTTTCCAGTAAGTGAGCTGACATCACCATTCTGGCGTGATGGCGCAGAAGTACTGAAAACCGGATCACCCAATGGCCATGAGCTTTTGATTGACAACGAAGGACCGCAGACGGGGCAAGTGTTTCGCAATCCAACATTGGCCAACACACTTTCCATATTAGCAAAGGAGGGAAAACGTGGGTTCTACGAGGGACCCATTGCCGATGCCATTGTCCAAAGCATCTGCGATCAAGGAGGTGCCATGTCGCACGACGATCTGGCTAAGCACAAGTCCACATTTGAGCAGCCAATATCATATGAATACCATGGACATAGACTACATGAGTGCGCACCAAATGGTGGAGGATTGGCTGCATTAATTGCGCTAGGGATTATTGATACACTTGAGAAAGAACATCTAGTGAGGCCTATCGACCAAATGGATCATAATAGCAGCGAATATCTACATTTAATAATTGAAGCACTTCGGCTAGCATTTGCTGATGCACGTCGCTATATATGCGACACAGAATTCGGACATGTTCCCGTAGAGCAATTACTTTCGCCAGAGTATCTGTCTCAACGCGCATCGCTTTTTGATCCCTCGCACGCTGCAGCCAGTGTCAAACATGGTATGCCGTTGGGAGGATCCGACACAGTATACTTCTGCGCAATAGATAAAGATGGTAATGCTTGTAGCTTTGTTAATTCGCTTTTCCATGGATTTGGTAGCGGGATTGTTCCTCGCAATTGCGGGTTTGCATTGCATGACCGTGGATGTCTGTTCAGTTTGGATCCCACCCACGCCAATTGTCTGGCGCCAGGCAAGCGACCTTACCACACTATCATTCCTGCAATGGTCACTACGGTTAGTGGCGAGCTGGCAATAGCATACGGAATCATGGGCGGGTACAACCAGCCGCAGGCGCATGTGCAAGTGTTGCTCAATATGCTACGCTTTAGGGCTAGTCCACAGCAGGCATTGGATTATCCACGCATATGCATCCAGGTCGATGGTGACGGCCGCGTGGCTGTCGAGGATGGCGTCATCGATGCGGTGGTGTTGGGACTACGCAGACGAGGCCATCGCATTGTCTTGGAGACTGGACTTCGTCGCTCAGTCTTTGGTCGAGGACAGGTCATCCGACAGCTCAGGGATACACGACTGGGAACCAGAATTCTGGAAGGCGGCTCAGATCCGCGAGCTGATGGCCAGGCAATTGGGCGTTGACAAGTGACCTGTGCCAATTTTGAGAAACCGGGTCCAACATATGCGGTGGTGTTTTTTGGGGTATGTTTGTGTGCGTGTGTGTTCGTTTGCAGATTTGTCATTCCTGTTTCCTGCGACGCACCTCTGTCTTTTTGGGGGATGGTCAATGCCAATGTTGGCTCTCCTAAGAGAATGTCTGCAACTGCATGAGCGTTGACACTGTGACAGCGAACAAAAGAATAGGCAAAGCGGGATCTGCCTGCGTTCCTCCACCAATGTCAACAAGGTCTCCCAATGCATGTGTACGCCATCATTCTTGTCTCTTTGCAGCAAATTTCAGTATGATCGTTGCAAAGAGAAACTATTTATGCGCGCTGCCCTCGCCCTGAAGGTTTACTGGCGAACTGACTCGCACTGGTCCTTCTCTCTTGTTTTCTTAAGTTTTTTTTTTGGTGTTATAAGTGTTTGTTTGTTTGTTTGGGGTTTCCATCTCCGCGCATAACAATTTACGCGCATAGTTCGAGGGAAAGAGGGAGATTTATCACAGGGAGTGTTTATTATTGACATTAGGAACGATGATTATTGACACGGCAACGCCGCACAACCGCGTGAAGGCGTTTGGGTTTGTGTGGCCGGATGCATTGCACTACCGTGGTTCCATCATCCGAATCTCCTTCCCACCAGTGCTGGCAATGACAGGGTATGGAGTTGGAATTGCATTCCTGATACAGCAATACGAGTATCTGGCCATCCAGCTCACAATTATGACTCCTGTGGCAGTAGTGCTATCGCTACTACTGGTTTTCCGCACAAATTCAGCATACGATCGGTTCTGGGAGGGGCGGAAGATATGGCAGGATCTCAAGGTCACATCGCGTAATATGATACGGAACGTGTGGTGTGGGATGCAGGAAAAGACCCCAGAGGACAGTGCACGCAAGCGACAAGCACTGAAGGAAGTAGCTGCATTGGTAATATCGATTAAACACTATATTCGCGGCGAAGATGGGCTTGAACACGCAGACTATGATGGATTGCTATCGCCAGAGTTCCGAATGCGGGTGATGACACAGGGCAGTAACTACACCTATGGGGCAATTGGCGACGGCGTTGGACATAACAGCCCGCAAGTGGGTGGCAGTTCTACAGAGATTCGCATACAGCAGCAAGGAAATGAAGGCTGGAAACGGGAAGCCGATATACCACTGCCATCGCAGATAATGTACGAGATCCAAAAGTCAGTTGAGTACATGCAGAAGAACGCACTTGTCCCAGCGCAGCTCTATGTGAACATGCTCAATCTTGTCAACAACCTTGGCGGACTTATTGGCGGGTGTGAGCGGATTACATCGACGCCAATTCCACTAGCATATCACATACACTTGCATCACTCCCTGTACTTGTATCTGCTGGTGTTGCCATGGTCGACAGCATCAATGGGGCTGGCAAAATGTATCATTCTACAGGCGATAATATCGTTTATGATGATTGGCATCGATGCAATATCACGTGAGATCCAAAACCCGTTTGGATACGATGCTAATGATCTGCCGTTGGACGCTTTCTGTGAGTCTCTACTGGTGGAGCTCAGTTTTGCATTGACACATCGTACGCCCACCTCGCCGGAAAACATGGAAGGTACGCTGTCGGATGATTTAAAGGCTGGTAAAGAAACTGCCACTAACAAAGACTGCAGTGGAGCTACCACTGCATGATGTGGGGGCTCCTAATCATATTTTGGGGTGTTTTTTTTAAGCAAAATGATTTCTTTGGTGCAAAGTTCAAATATTATTTTTAGTTTATTTGAAGCTTCCCCCACCGCTTTCTCATGTTTTGTCAATGTTTGATGAGAAGCGGAGAAACACACCTGAATTATGTTGTTCAAATTGATTTGATAAAAAAAAAAACAATGGTCTTGTTTGCATTTTAGACGTGTTAATGATCAACAATGGACTGGACATTGGAAGAAGAGGAGGGAGGAGGGAGAACAAAGGACTGCCGACAGGAAAAAAGGCTACCAAAAAAAATGCTGTTTATAGAACAACTTTGGATGTTGCGCGCAAAAAATCTCATCTTTCTTCTCTAGGCTTATTATGTTCCATTTTGTACTTTATTTCTTAGCTTTAAAGGCGCACTTATTAGTTTGATACTTTTTACCACCATATACTTGCATCGAGGACATTTGTGAGTAGTTAAAAAAGAGAGAGTGACTTCCGGCAAAACCCGCCTTTGCGGATATCCAAATGCAAAGATATCGGAGCAACAGCAAAGGGGAGGAGCATAAAATGTTATCGAATGGCATAAGTACACGGTTGCAGCGGCTGCAGCACCACAAGAGCAGTCCACGCGCTGAGGGTTTATCGCATATGGCAGAATATAGCACGCTGGGACACCGACGGCAGACAGCATATGCGCGAGTTCCGACGAAAAAGGGGCTTGCGGCAGACCTAATTAACAAGTTCAACCAGCTCTCGGCTGTGAGCGACAAAGGCAGTAGCGACAGTGTCAGGCTATCGTCGATTGGCAGAGTAACACTGGCAGCAGGCAATCCGCCGAGAAAGGGCGTCCGGCAGCTATTCCAGCGCCCGAACAACGACACGCCTCCAACGAGCGAGGAAGAGAACGAAGCAGCCAGTACTACTGCCAGGGACACGAGCAGCTCGCAAGGGACCAGGCGACAGCAGACCAGGAACAATGCCGCTGCATATGACGAGGATGGCATTGTCATGGATGTACGGGACGCGCAGCCACATGCGTCGGCGAATACAGCGGCGACATCCGACGGGCATGAGCCGCCAGCAAACGACAGCGGGGTTTTGGGTACCCAAGACACGCAGACAACGTGTCCGCGGCAGTCGGTCTTTCTGAGTGACAGCGAGCTGGATCGGGCGCTGCTGGAGATCCAAGAGTTCAGCCGCAATATGAATATCTCTCTGGCCGATGACATGTGAGCGTGGAATCACGTAGTGGGCTTGAGTGTCTGATGACCGGCCCCTCTTTCAATCTTGCAGTTTAACTTGCTCACATGCAGCATGACAAGGTCGCTGTTGCAGACGGTGTCAGTCGCACCACAAGCTTTCTTTCTATTTCTCCTTGTACCTTTTATTTTTTCTCTTGCAGCACAAAGCTGCCTCTGCTAGGACCAGTAAATTGCATTTCTTTCTCTTACACTATTAGCGTCTAATGCAGATATGGATGGCCATAGCCCAAATGGCGAACAGCATGTCTGGGCAGCCGAGATACTCTCCTCTGGAAATGAACACCGCAACGTAGAGTTGGAAACAACAGACGGAGGCACATTACAAGAACCAATAACTTCTACAGCTTCGGCATCGAACTCACATTTAGGTGGTGGCCAGGCACAGACAGCGACACCAGCAGCCAACCACCCACCTGCGCATACGCGGGGACTGACCAGTCGGCTTAGTGGGCGGCGCCAGAGACACGAGTCGTCGGCGGAATACGGCACCTCATCGGCGGGCAGCGCCGTGCAAGAGGGGACTGCGCATCGAACGTATGCTAGTCTATACGACTCACAGGCTGCAATTGATGTTCCGGTGTATGGCGGGCGCAACGACACAGGCCCGGCGGCACATCAGCGGCGGCGGGCGTTTGGTGTGGGTGAGTTAGAAGTCGAGGATGAAGACGCACCACCGCCAGAGTCGCTTCTGATTGAACGGGTGTCTGAGTTGGATGACGTATTGACGGGCCAGCCGCAGGGGCGCCCATGGAATGGGCCGCAGAGGCATCCGCAGGAGCAGCCGTGGAACCAGCATCAGGAGGAATCGCAGGAGTATCCACAAGACCGCCGCCAGCACGTAAAGCGCGGTGGGTTTGTGCGACGGGCGGCGCGGGCGGTACATGACCGCGTGCAGGACATTGGTGGGCAGGCGGCAGAGTTGACTCGACTTGGAGGACCATTGGCTCCGCCACGCCGGCGTACACGCGAGCCATTTGGTGACGGACACATATACTCGGAGGGCGGCAGACGGCGCAGGGAGACGCGGCTGAGCTATCGCGAGAGGGCGCTACGGGCGTGGCGCGACGCGCGGCACCAAGACGAGTTCTTCTGTCGCGTCTACGCGTACCACGAGGGAAAGGGTGCTACGGCGATGGTTGTGTCGCGTGTGGCACAGCTGGCGACGCTGGCGTTTGTGGCGGGGCTGAGCACGTTTGTGTTCGGATGCATTGACCATGCAAAGGTGCGCGAGCAGAAGTCGCTGGCGGCGGTGGTGGTGCCACAGTGTGCGCGGCAGCTGCCGTGGAGTGCACAGGCGGGGCTGATGGCTTTTGCGGCGTTCTGGGTGGCACAGGCAATGCGGACGGCGCTGGATGTGCCACAGCTGTTGGAGATGCGCGCGTTCTTTGAGCAGGTGCTGGGCGTGGCAGCGGCAGACGTTAGCACGGTGGCATGGCACGAGGTGGTGGAGCGGATGGTGCGACTACGCGACGCAGAAATGCGTGCGTACAGCGGCGTCGCGCGTAGTCGTGTGTTGGCTCACCGGCTGACAGCTGCAGGCGTTGTCAACCGCATCATGCGGCGCGAGAACTACATGCTGGCTCTGTTCAATAAGGAACTGCTGGACATCCGTGTACCGGGGCTGCTGGGTCCACATGTACTGACCAAGGCGCTTGAGTGGAATCTGTCTTTTTGTGTGATGAACTACCTGTTCGACGAGCGTGGCCAACTACGCCGCCGTTTCCTACGCGAGTCCAACCGCGCTGTGCTCAGCGAGGGTTTGCGTCGCCGCTTCCATTTTATGGCTGTCATCAATCTAATGTTCGCGCCGTTTATCGTGGCCTTTCTGGCGTTGTACGGATTCTTCCGCCACTTTGAGCAGCTATACCGCGAGCCGGGTACGTTGGCCTCGCGCGCTTTCACTCCATACGCACGCTGCAAGCTGCGAAACTTTAACGAGGTGCCCCACGCTTTCCATCGCCGCCTAGCTGCTGCGCATCCCAAGGCTACACTGTATCTGGCGCAGTTCCGCAACTATCCCCTGATCGCCGTGGCGCGCCTAGTCGCCTTCGTAGCCGGCGCATTTGCTGCGCTGCTGCTACTTTTTACTGTCTTCGACAACGAACTGAGCCTGGAATTTGAGGTTACGCGCCACCGCACTGTGCTGTTCTACATCGGCCTCTTTAGCGCTGTGCTGGCCGCTGCGCGCGCCGCCGTTCCCTCTGACGACCAAGAATACCTCCATCCCGCTTGGATCATTCGCGATGTTCTCGAGGACTTACAGTATATGGACCCTGCTTGGCGTGGCAACTTGCACTCTGCGCGCGTACGATCCGAGTTCTCTGTGCTGTTCTCTTACAAGCTGCTTATCTTTGCTCATGAGCTGCTGGGTGTCGTCACCACTCCCTTCATCATGCTGTTCTCTCTGCCTGACTGTGCTGAGCGCCTCGTAGACTTCTTCCGCGACTTCACCGTACATGAGCCTGGTCTGGGCTATGTCTGCAGTTTTGCTGCCTTCGACTTTGAACGCCATGGTAATGTGCGCTTCTCTGCGCCCACGCGCGCTGACCCCCGCGATGATCGCATGGCTTCTAACAATGGCAAGATGGAGCAGTCATTCTTGGCTTTTAAGGCTGACTATCCTGGCTGGCAACCGCGCGATCAGGCTGCGTCCATCTTTCTACAGCGCGCTGAGGCTGCCCGCCAGGATCTGTGGCGCTCCACTGCCAACCCCGCCTGGCAGGACCGTCTGCTCCGCAATCAGCATATTGCTGGGTCGGTGTACCCCACCGGCACCAGCCTGTACACGCCCCATCCCCGCGCCGGCTTTCCGACCATGGCGCCTGTGCCCGAGGGCGCTCCGCCCGCCGGGGGCAGCTCACTTGCTGCCGCTGCTTCCACCTCGCGTCCTGCTTCACAGCACCCACCCAACACACTTCGCTCGCAGTTCGCCTTTCAGCCCCCTGGGTTTACCAACCTGTCGCAGCACCAGCCGCAGCAGCTATCTCCCAGGCACCAAAGTCTGGCTTCTCAGGCACTGTTGCCATTTGGGCCCACGCTCGGAGCGCCTGTGACTTCTGCCAAGGACAAGCAGCCTATGCCTGCTTCCAGCGACAGACTGCCCGACCATTTGGCCTTGTCATCTCTGCCGCTGGTTGCGTCGCCAGATATGGGCAACTCTATGACGTTCTCTGCCATTGCCGCACAGCAACCCCGCACCTTCTCCATTCTGAACCATCTTTATGAACAGCAAGGGCAGCAATGACAGCATCTTCAGGAAGCACCATGATTAGAATTACCACAAGTATATATTCGTACCGTCAAACCCCAACGACAAGCGGGAGACTCGTCAAGATCTAGAGATAAGGCGAGTGAATCGCAAATCCGCCTTCCTTACATACGCAGCGCTGCCCGCACCTCCTTTTCGCGCTGCTCTTGCTCGGCCTCTGAAACGGCCTTCTTGGCCTTGCGCGCCTGGCGCTCGATATACACTTGGCGGTTAGCGATGATGCGCTCGATAATGACAGTTGTGGTCAGATCCAGTCGCGGATGCTCGACCTCATGGTAGATTCCGAGTTGCTTGGGCAGCGCGTACGGGTCCTTGCCGTCGATGTCCAGCGGCTGATCACTGGCGCCATGAACGACGGCATCGACATGATACACATCTTCGAGTACGTCCTTAGTGACGCTGAAGGGCGCCCCGATGATGACCTCATCGACGTATCTACACTGCAGCACGCCAAGCACACGCTCCTGCAGGTTCATCACCGGGAAGTTGCCGCCCTTGATTGCGTTGACCGTCTGATCGTCATGTACCCCGACAAGCAAATAGTCGCCAAACTCGCGCGCGCGCTTGAAAAACTCGATGTGCCCCGTGTGGAACAGATCAAATGCGCCGTCTACGTACACTACTTTGTCATCTGTCTGCGGCTCGCGGCCGGACGAGAACTGGATGATCTTCTTCGACGTGGACAGATAGTGCGCGATACCTGTCAGCGCCCCAGCTGGCATCGATCCTTGCGAAAAATTGGCCACTGCCGCCTCGTCGACGCCCTGCATCGGTGACCTTATTGAGCGGTTGCCGCGGATGTGGTGGTCGCGCGTCACTAGAAGCATGCGTCCTACCAGCTCTGTCGTCGAGATCCCCACTGTGCGCTTGCACTCCTTGTATCGCCCTGCGTCTTTGACTTGCTGGTAGCAGTCTGTGCCGTCTGCCGCTGTGGTGATGTCGTCACCATGCACCACAAAGTCAATATCGTACTTGTCCAGAGTCTCCATCGCCGTCACATACGGCGCATCCTTGACCACCTCATCTGCCCATTTGCATGCCGCCACCGCCGCGTACCGCTCATCCTCCTTCATCACACACGGGCCCTTGTTGCGCTCCACTTCCTCGTCAGAGTGTACTCCAACAACCAGGTAATCGCCCATTGCTCTTGCCTACAACTCGTCCACCGCGCTTTCTTCAGCCCAACCGTGACATTTAGATGCAAGCATTATTGCATGCACTTATCGCATTGGTTTGTTATCTCATCCATTCCATTTCTTACCTGGCGTAGGGCGTTGGCGTGGCCAAAGTGCATCATATCGAAACACCCGTCAACCCAGACGCTACAGCTTTCATAAACAATAAAAACGCCCAAGCTGTTAACTTGCTGAGTGTGTGCATATTAACCACCACTGCCCTCTTTTTTTTTTGTACACTTTGGTTATTTACCACCTTCACAGTTTGTTCCCTTGACTTGGGATTATGCGTGCACAGGAACTGCAGTGCTAATTTCCACTTACCGGATGGGCTTGCGCCCGTCGTTGGCAGTTGCATTGTCCTTTGCCATTTATAAACAAAATTAGAAAACAAAGAGCTCCTTCGGAAGGGGGTGAGATAATGTTTGCACAGGAAAGAAAGGCTTGTTTAAAGCGTGTCAACAAAGCTTGGCTCTTACTGCTTTAAAAAAACGCTATGGCAGCGCATGCACACAGGCCACGTTGGCCGAACCATCCGCTGTCAATCATCCCTGCGCTTCTGCTTGTTTGCGTTTACAGTATTTTGCAAAAGTTTTAGCGTTAGCGGTTATTTTTGCTGTCGGACGAATTTCTGTCTACGTTTGTGCTTTGTCTTGGCATATTCTTCTTTTCTTCACGCACACATGTATATGGATCGGTTGAAGAGACGACTGGTCGCAGTGCTTAACGATGTAGCGACAGGCAATCACAAGGCACATGTGACAGAAACTACCATTTCGTGGACAGTGGACGGCCGCTTCGTGCGTAGCTTCCGCCTCGACAGCATAATCAGACAGCAAGAGACCGTGGCCGCCGCGGATCACATTGTGTTTGCACGGTTCCGCGAGGCAGATGCACCCAGGGCTTCGGCGGTTTCAGTCGCGCTGTGCGTATTCCGTGTGGACATGCTGACCATCCACTATTATTCAGGCGAAGCCTTCAGTGTGTCGCTCCCGTTTGGGGTCCGTAGCGTCTATGCGCTCCATACTGGGCTGCTTGTCCAGCGCACGGATGCTTCGGACTCGGGCGCATTTGCCACTAGTCTACCGACGCTATTTAGCTTGCTTGGCCCGCGCAGCGAATTCAAGATGCTTGGTCTGAGTAGATCCCCAGATCCATATCGGATGCGTGCTCACCAGCAGGGAAGACAGCTACTTCTTAGTCCAACACCGTCGCGTGTTGAAGGGCCTGGATCCTCGATTCCTGTGTTCAACGAGCCCAGCATTGTGCTTATCTCCACGGCAACCAGCAGACACGATCCTACTGTACAGTTTGTGCTCTGCTGGGACTCGACGGCGCGGCGCCATCTTGTGTACCAGTGCGCGGTGGCTGACCAATCTTTGGAGAGCGAGGCCGACACGTCGGCCGATGCAGGTTCAGGCACGGACAGCTCTGCATCGCAGTTCTCAGCAGCTGGGATCGGGCAACTTTCGGCAAGCCGGCCACGCATGACCCGGCAGTCGTCGCTATCGGTACAGCGGCGGTCTTCGGCCGCTGCCTCAGCAGCGGCAATGGCAGCAGCCGTGTCCAAACGCAAGAGCGGATACGCTTCTGCTGTAAAGAAGGATCGAAGGAGCTCGATGTTGGGCCGGGTCTCTTTCAACGACTCTCCAGGGCCTAATTACGCGGCGGATATATTCCGCGAGCAACGGCAAATGAAAGCTGAGGTCATACTACATCTTTGCTGGGGTGAGCGCCGTCATAGAGGCGACAACCGCAAGGGCGATGGCAGCAATGCACGTATCTGCGTTGTCCAGTCGACACTGGGTGAGGATGTCGTTTGTGTGCTCAACGCCGATGCCGAGACTGTAATTGGCTTGGACACAACCAACTTTGAAGAGACATTCCGGCTGCCAGCTCGATCGGTAGCTCCTGTAGCTGCGACGTGTCCAACATTCGATGATTTACTTGTTGTGAACCCATCGGGTAATCTTCATCTGGTCCTTGGCGATGGTGGGCGGCCTATACCACTCCAATATATCTGTCACAAGCAACATATCACCGCCATAGACTACACCGACAATACCTTTGCAGCATTGGAAGTTGCCGGCCGCAACGAGCATCATGTTGTTGATGTGAGCCAGCGCATATCGAGGTTGGCCAGAACAATAGCTAGCGCGTTGTCGTTTGTGCTTTCGCGGCAGGCGTTCTGTCAGTTCTGGCGCTGCTTTGTGGTTTCTCTGCCGCATGCAAAAGATGCTCACGATGAAATGGCTCGCGTTACCTCGCTGCTTCTCCATGGCAATGACCGTGGCGATTCGCCAGTGACACTCCCTGCTCGTGTTAGATCCGAGCTGCGCGACCGGGCGCCTGCAGCGCTGTATGTGCTTCGGCTTGTCTATGAAGATGCCGTTTTGTACAAGGCCGAGCCAGTCGAGCGGTTGGCCACAATGGGTCGGCTTTTGTCGCGGTTTGCACTGCATAATGGCCAGATACGTGCCCATCAGGCTCTTTTATGTACAGGCCTTCGATCCTTCGATGGTGCAGAGGATATCGAGCTGCCTTCAGGACGTCAACGTCTTACCGACCGTGATCCTGCAATTGTGCCTTCGCTAGTCAAATGGGCTCTATCGACACTGGTGCCAAATGGCAATCGTGTGCTGTCGTTTCCGACTCTGAGTCACGCTGGAAAGTTATTTGATATTACAGATGCTATGCCTTCGTATGGAGCACACAACTCCCTACGACTACTTAACGTAGTCACGGACATACTCTATCAGCTTGCTGCAGGCCGGGATGCGGCGCTTGTGTTGCGTCGTCTGGCAAACCACAAAGCACCCATGTTGCTTCTCCGCCAACTAACATTGGATATGCAATGGCTTGTTTTCTCGATCATCTCTCGCACGCAATTGAGATGCTCACCATCATGGCCTATTAACGTCTTGGCGCTGTTCGGACGCCATGACATTATCGCAAATATGAGCGAGAATATAACTGACACCATGTCGCTGCGATTTCCGACTTCTTTGACCAAAGCTTTTGGAAGTGACACTGGTGGCCATGGAGCTGCAGATATTAGTACTGGCGTTGTTCGTAATGAAGGGCTGGCAGAAACGCAGGACATTGCGGAATTGTGCGAGAGCATAATCGACCACCGCCATCACGAGGACGCTGGTCACTCCAGTCCGAAGAGGTCTGTGCAATCGCAAGAGTTTGCCACGTTGGCTTTTGGGCGCGATCTGCGTTTGGACGAGGCAGAACGCCTGCTCAGCTTGTCGGCGATAACCTACACAGCTAACGTGACGTCCAACAACGAGCCTATCGAGGATGCTGAGGATCCACGGGAGCAATTTATGGCTATTCTTGCCCGTCGTGTGCTTGCACTACCTCTAGGGAAGTCGCTGCTAGGCTACAGCACCTATGCACTCAACCCACAGGATGCACTTGCAATCAATCACCCCAAAGTATGTGTGCGCTTCCGCGGCAGTAAATCTGAAACAACTTGGGAGTCTGTTGACACAGACACGAGCTGGTCGTTATTTCACAGTGGCGTGTCCGCAGCGTTGTCTATTGAGAGGGATCAGCTTCGACATGTTCATCCGTCGTGGGTATTGCTGAATTGGCCAGCAGAGCCTTCGCCAGATGTCGATTTGGCCAACAATAAGGACGCGCAAAAGACATTTAATGATTCGCTAGCTTCTCATGCGGGATTCCTATTGGGAGTGGGTCTCCTCTCAAGAGATGTTGATTCAATTGTTGGCGAAGATACGTTGTCTGTCTCGGCTACTCGGCAGCAGAGAAACGGACCACTCTGTAACATGCCGCCCTGGCAAGCGTTCGAGTATTTGAGCCGTCGACATGGACTGACATCGATTGCACTGCTATTGGGATGTGCGTGCGCACACCGCGGTACCGCTAACAGCTCAGTGAACAAGATCCTATCACTGCACATCCCCAATCTACTCCCACCCGGATCATCTGAGCTCATGCTATTATCGTACGGCACACAGGCGGCGGCAGTTCTTGGCATTGGTCTGCTGTTTATGCGCTCGCAGAACCGTCGTATGGTAGAGGTTATACTCCGCGAACTTGAGACAATAAAGTTGTCGGTACGAGACACGTCCAGCGACCGAATCAATGTTGCTGATCCAGCTGAAAGCTCTGCAGAGTGTTACTCGCTTGCTGCTGGCTTTGCGCTTGGCTTGGTTGTCCTAGGTGGCGGTACCTCATCCAGGACACTCGCTGATCTTCGCCTTTTAGACGCTCTAACCGAAATTATAAACGGCTCTGCATCCGGCAGACACTCGCGGTCTAGGGACATGGCTCAGACTTTCGACAACGGCGATCTGGATAGCAATGACGTTAGGTATTCCGGGCAGGAGTCGGCACTTGGTATGCTTGGTCGTATGAATATCTCCACTAATAGCAGCGGCTCTGTATCGAATTTAGGTGCTATTGCTGCTCTGGGGCTTGTGTTTCTGGGCACAAACTACAACCCGGCTGCAGAGCGCCTTGCACTGCCTGAGACACAGCGACAACTGGGTTCTGCTGACCCCTTTGTTTTACTCTGGAAGACGCTTATGCGTTCGCTGATTATGTTGGACAGCATTGTGCCTACGGCTGACTGGGTTGAATCAAGAGTACCTCGTGTGGTTATTCCAGTAGGAGGCGAATTGCTGCCTCCTGAACTCTACCGCGCTCGTATACATATTATCTCTGCCGTGTGCTTTGCTATTTCATTAAAGTATGCTGGTTCGGAGAATCAAAGCGCACATGAGACTATTCTTGCATATTTTGATGAGGTTGAGTTGGCTGCAAATAAGCCGTCTCTTGGATACGAATCGAGTCTGACGCGTGCAGCTGCGCAGTCATGTCTTGATATTTTGTGCATTGCTGCAGCACTGGTTATTGCAGGAAACGGCGATATTGCCACAATGAAGAGACTGCGCGTATTACATGGAGCTAGCTCTGGAAGGACATATGGAAACCATATGGCATCGCATATGGCGCTGGGAATTTTGTTCTTGGGAAATGGTGCGCGCTTTACTCTTTCTAGATCACTGGAGAGTATTGCGTTGCTGCTCATCTCGTTTTTCCCGCGATTCCCACACAATTATACTGATAACCGCGAACATCTACAGGCGTGGAGACATTTGTGGGCTCTGTGCGTTGTACCACGTTGTCTTGTTGTGCGAGATGTTGTCACAGGCGATATGTGCAGACATGTGGCGGCTACGGTTATCGAAGATCCAATGGATGGCTCTGAAGGCCAGGTAGTCGAGCTTGTACCGCCAATGCCCTTTCGATCGCTTTCGGAAGTTCGATCTATTAGCGTACGAGCGCCTGGATATCTGCCATTGCATCTGGATCTACCTCCAAAATCGTATGCTCGTGATCTTCTCTTTAGACGACGTGTGCTGTTTATGCAGCCGCTGAACCAAGCTGCCCTTTCTATATCAGATGCTAAATCCGGGCTTGTCACCCAAAAACAGTACCTTAATTGGCTTACTGATGTCCGTATACAAGTTGCGAAAGCGTGCACGCAATTAATCCAAACTGACTATCAAGACAGTGGATGCACAGATATTTCAAGCATTATACGTGGTATCGAACGGCTGCGTATATGTGCACTGGCGTCGCGAAATTCTTTTGTTGCGCACGCTGAAGAAAGATCTGAGCATGTCGGTAAGGAGATGTCGCCTAAGAGTTGGGCAGAAGCAACATTCCTGACATGGCTATCTGTCCGCAGAACTGTGGCCGATCTTGGACGAAATGGTAGATGTAGACGAATACTCACAAGATATTGGACCGGAAATCAACTACCAGAGCATGCTGCTGAGAACACGGCTATTGCACTACTATATTCCGTGCTTGATCTGCCTTGTCCCTCAGATGCTATGAAAATTGCAAAGCAGCTTCCAATGTCCCAACTTGTTGACCATGTTATTGGGTGAGAAATCATGCAGCTCTTGGTGCCTTTTTTAATGTAATCTAGTTTAAGTACACAACATGGACACGTTGTTTGCCAAAGCCCTTGCAATTATATAACTTGTGAATGTGCATAAAACAGTACTATGCAGATCCATCACCATGTTACATTTGCCCATATCCAGCTTTGATCCTGCCATAATGTCTTAATAGAATTATTTTTTATTCGCAGTGGATATTGTAGTATTCCCCTTTGAAATACAACATATTCGTAAATATACCATTGCACATCTAGAATCATCTAAAAAAAAGCACCACAGCTGACATATGGAGACGGTGACGATGGCAGAGTTTCGGTTGCCATCACCGCAGCGGTTTCACCAGGCAATAATTGACAACGATATTCAGCTTTTAAAATGGCTAGTAGACAACAAGAAGATCGAAGATATTTGCAACAGGGAGATGGAAGACAACGGCTGGTCATCACTTATGCTTGCTGCCCGGTACGACCGTCGAGAGATATGTGAGTACCTACTCGAGTTGGGTCACGAGGAAGAGACAATATCTACGGACGCAATGGGTAACACCGTTCCAATGATTAGCGCAAAGTATTGCCATGAAGACATCTGTCTTATTTATCTTGAAAGATATCCACAGACCATGTCGAATGTCAATAGAGATGGGAGCAGTGCAATAAACTGGGCAGCACAAAATGGCCTGAATCGGGTTATTGGCTGGATACTCGATCATGGTGGCAATGTTAATCAGCGGGATATTGAAGGGAACACGCCGCTCCATCATGCGTCTTCGTGGAACCAGTACCAGACTGTGACATTGCTACTGGAGAGAGACGCACATCCCTCTTTAAAAAATCATAAAGGATATACAGCGATTGAGTATGCGTATTCGGCATCAATGGACAAGCACATTAGAGAGACTGCGCTCCGGATTCAGCTCAAGAAACAGAAGAAACATCCAGGTTCGTTTAGCATATCATTGTCTCGCGCTAGCTCAGACATTCCTCCGCCTACACCACCCAAGGCAATGTCACCAGATCGATTTAAATAAGAGAAAAAATACCACGTAACTTTTTTCCTGTTATTCCGATAATAGCTTGAACCATTTTCATGTGCAGAATAAAAAATAAATAAACAAAAAAAGGTATGTACTGGATTATCAATCGACCCGCAGAGAGGTTTTCTTGCCAGATGCAACAGCTTTATCAATGCTCTCTAAAAGCTTTGTATAATAGTTACGGTTTGATACTGGATTAGAGATAGAGTCTGAGACTTTGTATTGCAACCGATATTTGTTTGCAACCAGGTTGTTCAGTGCTGTTATCTCCTTCTCGATGCGATCAAGCTCCTGGTTGAGCTGGGTGCCGTGACTTGTCGAAAGTTTATTGAATTTGCTGTCCATTTGCTGCTTGAGCACTTTTTTGTAGCAATGCGTTGGCCGGAGTTTGTCAACGGGCCAAAGGCTGACAATACGTGAGTATGTTGTGTATAATTCCCCTAGCTTTCCAGAGTACCTTGCCATTGTGCTTTTCTCTTTCAGTCCTGGATTCTTCTCTCCTCGAATCTGCTTTTTTTTTTACAGCGAAAGACTTGTAGAAATTTTTACTCTTTTGAAGGAGAGATTAAGTTGGGTTGGGTCAAGTGACGGCAGATGAATTTAATAGTTCGTTTCCCCCACCCCTGCCCTGTTTTCCACCCTCTTCTTGATGTTGTTGATTGTCTGACTTGTTTTCTGCTCTGTGTCAACAAAAGTTATTCCTTTTTTGCTTAAAGCCCCGCAACAAAAAACAACAACTCTATAACGTATTATATTGAACCGCAAGGATGACGAATACCTTGCAAAGGCAGATTGACAGCGCGCTGGAGGGGCCCAGCGACAGCAGCTATATCGCCTGGCTGGTCGACGAGGCAACACCGCTAAACGCTGCCATTGAGCATGCGTTGCTGGAAAAGTTTGATGAAACCAAACCCCAGACATCTGAACACCTTCCACAGGAACTGGTATTGAAGATCTATGAGAAGCTCGACGCAAGCCTCCAGAACGCTGAGGTGCAAGAACATGCGCAGAGCCTACAGACCAGCTGTGTTCTCGTTGGTGCAACGCTGTTTGATCTGGCATGCTCGTTTTTCAAGAGCGAGCCAGAGCGGCTCCAGGAATTGCTTGATAATCTGTGCGAGCATGCACCGTGGCTGGCGACTGAAATCGAGGCCTCGGCAGATCTGCTTATTGAACAGTTGGAGCAGTTTCAGGACAAGTACGCGGAGCACGTCAAGTCAGAGGAGGGTGACTTTAATGACGATTTTGTCGGCAAGATAAGTGATGACGTTGAATGGTATCAATCCATGTCGTGGTCCTGGTTGTGCCTCATCGAGTTCTGCCCACTGTCGGTGTCTGCGTTGCTCCATGACAGTCGCTTCATCCTGGAGCTGGCAAAGACAAGCGACGTTGCTACAAAACTACTGCTGAAGTTAGGCAGCGACTCACACAGCGCTGCACCTGACAAAATTGTGGCATGCAAGGAGCTGATCAAAAAGCTCAAATGGCAGTGGATCGGCCTTGCATATGAAGTGCTAAAGCCCCTTTTTAAGTCTACGACATCTGCTTCCTCAACAGACAATGCGATTGGCCAACAAACAAACATTTCGGTCCTGTTGGACATCCTGGAGGCGCTGGAAACAACGGATACGTCACTGACTCCCTTTGATAATGCCCCCTTCCTGGTTGACCTTGAGTTCAGGTTTGGCCTCCGCCAGATGATTACGATCGCCACTGCAATGACCGGCCAGCTCGACAGCGCGCAGCTCGAATACGTCACCATGTCTATTGACCAGCTTGTGAGTATGACCAAGCCACTCTATCGCAACGGGCTTGATTCTCTGTCCAAGCGTGTGCAGGACGCCGAGGCGCCGCTATCTGACGTGGATACCATTGCAAATGCGCTGGCTGCTGTGTCACTAGACAAGACGAGGGACGCTGCAGCTATTGTGCAGGTCCAGGAGATGATACCGAATCTAGGCAAAGGTTTTGTGCGCGCGTGTCTTTCGCACTACAATAACAACGCCGAGGCAGTGGTGAATGCACTACTGGAGGATGATCTTCCTCCGTCGCTGGCGGAGATTGACCGTGCAAACGAGGATTGGACTGCGCCCAACAACGGTGACTCGGAAAACGCTGCATCTAAAGTGCTTGATAGTCGACGGAATGTCTTTGACAAGGACGAATTCGACATTTTCCACCACAATACGTTGGACTGGTCGCGCGTGAGCAAGGGCAAATCACAGAATAATGACAATATTGGGAAGCCAGATGATGATATGCTCAGTCGGGTCATGGAATTGGCACGACGCATTGCGGAAGAGGATGAATACGATGATACATACGATGTTGTTGCTCAGGACGCTGGTATCGTAGATACATCCGATGCTATGGAGAACGCAACTGCTGATCCTATCCGCCCTTGGGTGGGCGATCTTGTGCGCCAGTATGAGAGTGATCCAAGTGTTTTGGAGCGGGGAAAGGATGCGCGCAAGTCTGCGGCTCGTCAGGCATTACGCGTAAAGACAGGTCTATCAGATGAGCAAATCGAGGGTTGGTACATTATGCTGCAGAGGAACCCGAATCGGCAGCGCGTACTAGACAGCCACGGTGGGAAGGGCGAGCAGACTTCTATCGAGCGACCTACCAGTTCTGCTAGTAAGCAAAGTGTTGATGGTGGCGGGAATCCATCAAAATCTAACCACAGCAATAAGGAAAAGAACAAGTCCAAGATCGGGAACCATGACCGGAAGAAGCAACATAGTCGCAAGATGCAGAATGCCTAAGAGCGAGGAAACGCTGTGTTCCTGACAATTAAAAAATTAATTCCTCATTTTTCTTTTGCAGCACAAAATGGTCGATAGCGTTTAGAAACATCGGCAGAAAAAAATGGACCCTGCTTTGTCAATGACGATTAATACTACTGCTACTAATCTCAATGCTCGTTGCTGGTGAGTAATATCAAGTTATTACCCCCTGTCACTAGATAGCTCAATCCCGCCAATGTGTGCAGAGTATACTATGCTAGAATCGACTCTTTCGGTACCATTTTTATAAGCTCTCCGGATGGAACCATCTCTGTTACAATATCCAAGCCGCCAACCAGCTCGCCCTCAATATAGAGCTGTGG
Organism: Coemansia sp. RSA 988; assembly: GCA_027577275.1. NCBI lineage: Eukaryota > Fungi > Kickxellomycota > Kickxellomycetes > Kickxellales > Kickxellaceae > Coemansia > Coemansia sp. RSA 988. The sequence goes on along the minus strand of JANBQQ010000033.1, from coordinate 14,669 downwards.
ATACGTCGGCCAGTCCGAATACTCCTTCAGGCCCTGACGCACTTCCTCGTCGGTCAAAATGTCAAAGTAGCCGTACTTGATCTTGCTTTCATTGAGTAGACCAACGATCTTTCTTGAGAACCCGCACCGTGGCTGCGCAGGCGTGCCCTTTATAAACACCATTACCTTTGCGCGATTGATGCATTCCTTTAGTCGTGTGTTTAGGTCCTGCTTAAGATCTACTGGCACTGCTCCCACAGCTGGTTGTGTGGTGAGACCATTTGTGGCTGCACAGCAATCGGAAACCTGTTGGACTAACTTGGGAATGTTGACTCCATCAACCCGTCCAATAATCTTGGCCTTCTTTGCCACTATCACAGTTGGAACAGCCGAGATGTCGTATGCTTCAGAGACGCCCTCGAACTTTTCGGCCTCGATCCGGAAAAATTCTGTTTTGGTATACTTCTTCGCCAGGTCCTGGATTATTCCATCTACCTGCTCGCACTGTTTAGCCCATGCTGCCCAAAAGTAAAGTACTACCTCCTCTTTTTTCTGCTCTAGTGTTTTGCGAAGAACCTGGTCGTCTTTAAGCTCGATTATGTTTTTGGGCGCCTGCTCAGCAGTGGATATACCCTCGCTAGTAGACCCAGGCACACTTTTAGGAGCGGTAGCGTCCTTGACTGCACTCTGGCTCTCAGTAGACATGGCTATAAGAAATGCGTATTGGAAATGCGTACGTGTAGAGACTCTAGAATAGTTTGGTTTGCGGAGGAAGAAAGGAAGGTCAGCCCTGATCAGCATGACAAACGCAACCTCTAGATAATTTTGTGTGACTGAGTCACTTTCACTTCTCACCAATTGGCTGGAACTCCCAAGGGACATAGGGGACATTTATTTAACCTGCTGCGATGACGCATGCCACCAAATAGGCCAACACACCACTCTTGATGCCTTTGCAGTTGCTGGATTTGAAGGACGCCCTCTTGTTCGCAGCATAGCTCCAACCCTCATTACCACACTAACACACGTGCAGATAGATTTTTCGCTCTTCAATTATGCCAGCAAAGCCAACCGTCCAGAGCGTCAGCAAGGACTTTGAGAAGGTGCGCGCAGCGCTAAACTCGCAGAATCCCAATCTTAATCTCATCAAGTCGCACGTTTCTCAATTAAAGGTACGCATGCGAATACTTTCGGCTGGACGAAAGGTCGTGTCCGTTTCACAGCATTGACGCTAAGTATTGTATTGTGTTGTTGTCGGTTCCGGCTTATTTGAATGTGTAGGTAAGCCTTGTCGGGCTCGCGTTACAGAACAGTCAGATCGAGGCTGACCAATCCTTCCAGATTCTCAAACGGAGCTTGTCCGAGCTTGGGGCCGAGCTCTCTATTAAGATGGGAGACATTGCAGCATTTGAGCGTTATATGGCACAACTAGAGCCATTCTACTTTGACAGCCGGCTTGGACTTGACGAGTCTAAGGCCATGTACCCGCTTATTGGATTGGACCTTCTACGTATGCTATCAGACAACCTTATTGCGGACTTTCACACAGTATTGGAACGTATCGATCTAGGGCAGATTCAGAACAATCCATTCATCGTACACCCAGTCAAGCTTGAGCAAGCGCTGATGGAAGGCAGCTACAAGAAGGTCTGGCAGGCACGGTCAGAGGTACCTACGCCAGAGTATCTTTTCTTTATGGATATTCTGATGTCGACTATCCGCAACGAGGTGGCATCTTGTGTTGAGAAAAGCTATGTGAACCTCCCCTTTGACGATGCAAAATCGGTGCTGTTCTTTTCTAGCATGGATGAACTCTTGAGGTTTGCACAGGAACACAAGTGGTCTGTTAGTCCTTCTGAGAAGCGGATCACTTTCAAGACGGAAGCTGAAGACGCGCGCATGTTCCAGGGCGAGAATATTATGAAGCAGACCCTGTCTTATGCGCAAGAGCTTGAGCGTATTGTGTAGTTTTGTAGTTGATTCGGACAAGGGGGTTGCATCAAATGATGCAAATCGGGTTGATCCTCGCTAGACACTCTGGAAATCAACAGCAGGTTCACCCACTTTACCTTTCTCTCTGTCCAATTTTCAACTCGTTTGTGCCCTAAATAAAGTACATATAGGTATGTCAGCGTCTATTACTCGCATCTTTGCTACTCGCGCAGCAGCCCGAGTGCCACGCAGTACTGCGATGTTTGCAGCCTCAGCACCAGCTGGACGGCGCTTCATCACAATAAAGCCCATCTACACGGCCGAGGCCACTTCTACTGGCGGTCGCAATGGACACGCTGTATCTAGCGACAAGATCCTTAACGTTGGTTTGACCCTTCCAAAGGAGCTCGGTGGGCCAGGCTTGGAGGGCAAGACCAACCCAGAGCAGTTGTTTGCGGCGGGTTACTCTGCTTGCTTCCAGGGCGCAATGGGTCTGGCCGCGAAGGGCTTAAATGTCAACCTTCCCGAAACCAACAACGTCACGGCGGCAGTTGGAATCGGCAAGCATCCTCAGGGCGGCTTTGGTCTGTCGGTAGAGCTCCGCATCAGCATTCCTGGTCTCGATAAGGCCACAGCGCAGAAGGTCGCTGATGAGGCGCACCGTCTTTGCCCTTACAGCCGCGCGATCCGCGACAACGTCGATGTGAATATCGTAGTCGCCTAAGGTTGTTATTTTTAGTCATATAACCTTGACGCAATTGTCTAGAAAACGGCTCTTACATTATCTACTACTTAATGGATCGATTAGTAAGAAAACAAGTGTTACTTTAGTGCTGCTTTTGTCCTGGTTCTTTGGAATCGTCTGCTTGCTGAGCTGCTATTCTTGCTTCTGGGATTTGAGATTGGGTCGCATAAAGTTGGCAATGGGCTTGTGGTATTGGCTGCCGCTACTTTAGCAGTACCATCGCCAAAGATCTGGCTCTGAGCACTGCTAAGCATAGAGACAAAACTGCTTAGCTGTTGGCGAATCCTGTCCTGTTCGCCGACTATCGTATCAATCCTTGACTTGCCATCACCGAGCATTTTCTCAAGACGTGTGCTTTGATTGACTAGGGCATTGTCAGTTACACCACGGATTCTCGCGGCAGTGGTTTCAACATTCTCAGCCCACTCCTTGAATCGTATCCGTAGCTGGTCGCGTCTGGCGATTACCTCTGCTATGCTTTCTTCAATGTTCGCAGCATTGCCATCAGAGTCTCCGCAGCCCTCAGCTGAGATTGTACTGCGTGGGCGCTTCAGCTTGGATCTGCTCTGGTCTGCAGATAGCTCACTGGCAGAGGTGCTATAGCTTGGAGTAGCTCGAGCCCGCTCGTCAGCATATGTGACATCTGATCCGTCGTTGGTACTGCCCTTGGTATGACTGCTACTAAAATCTATGATGCTGTCTTGTGACGCCATTTTTGGGGGGTTGCTTCTAGAGATTGTAATGGTCGACAGAGCTGGATACGACGGCATTCTACTAGAAACGCACAGTCTTATACCCGTTCTTGGATAGCATACAGCGACTGGCGTACAAAGACCATCGCTGTTGGACACCCACACAACAAAAAAAACGGCAGTTAGCCTTCTACCGATCCACTTAGTCGAAAACAGAATTGGCCAATGAAGTTTGTCCAACGAAACCCTCAGATACAGCAGTAGAGCGCCATTGCCCTCGCTTCATTGTCGGTGCGTTAAATCTGTCTCGTTCCTGAGCTCAGTAAATCGACAGCGTTCTTCTGCATCTCAACTTTACCACTTTTACAAGTTAATCCACTTCAGTGCAGCTTTTCAATCAACCCTACACTTTTCTTTTATTTGGCCTTGCGTGTGTGTACTGCCTTACTGGAATCGCGATTTGACGAACGCAAGGACGAGTAGCAACGCACTCAGGACTAGCTTCTAAATATGCAGATGCTAACAAAGGTACAGTTTGCCAATATAAGCATTTCAGGTGGAGTAGCGACTCCATGGCTTCTCGTACAAAGCAACGCCTGCTAAATTGTTCTGCAAATCTTTTATAAACCCTTACGCATTTGTCGTCATCTATTTGAATGGAGACGGTGTAGTTCGAAACCAAAAGCAGTCGCGTCAAGGGCGTGGCCTTTCATCCGAAGCGGCCATGGATCCTGGCCTCGCTTCACAATGGTAGCATTCAGCTCTGGGACTACCGCATGGGCACCCTGCTAGATCGCTTTGAAGAGCACGAAGGGCCGGTGCGCGGGATTTCGTTTCATCCGACGCAAGATATCTTTGTCTCCGGTGGCGACGACTACAAAGTCAGGGTCTGGGACTGTCGCACTCGCCGCTGCATGTTTACGCTGCAGGGACATCTCGACTATGTGCGCACAGTCTACTTCCACCTTGAGCAGCCGTGGATTATCAGCGCATCTGACGACCAAACGATCCGTATCTGGAACTGGCAGTCGCGCCAGTGCATTGCAGTGCTGACAGGGCATAACCACTATGTAATGTGCGCCCAGTTCCACCCGACCGACGATCTAGTTGTGTCGGCCTGTCTTGACCAAACAGTGCGTGTTTGGGACATATCTGGGCTCCGACGCAAGAACGCGGCTGGAGCGCAGCAGTCGATTCCAGACGCTATGTCGTCGCAGCGTATGGGCTCGCAGAATGACTTTTTCAACGTTACAGACGTTGTTGTAAAGTTTGTGCTTGAGGGGCATACACGCGGCGTCAACTGGGCTACGTTCCATCCGACAATGCCTCTTATTCTGTCGTGTGGCGATGACCGCCAAGTGAAGATCTGGCGCATGAATGACTCGCGTGCGTGGGAGGTTGACACCTGTCGTGGACACTACAACAACGTCAACTCGGCCCTGTTCCACCCCAAGCGCGAGTTTATCCTTTCCGATTCGGAGGATAAAACAATTCGAGTGTGGGACACCACACGTCGCACACTACTACAGACGTTCCGCCGCGACCAGGACCGCTTCTGGTGTCTGAATGCGCATCCGGAGCTTAATTTGTTTGCTGCAGGCCACGACAACGGCTTGATTGTGTTCAAGCTTGAGCGCGAGCGCCCTGCAGCGGCAATACACCAGAACACGCTGTTGTACGTAAAAGATTCGCAGATCCGTATGCACGACTTTGCTAGCACCAATGATGCGCCAATGATTCCGATTCGCACGGCGCCAGCAGGGCAGTATCTCCCACCTCCTCGTGCAATGAGTTTTAATCCAGCAGAGAAGGCAGTTCTGCTAACCAGTGATGCGGAGGGCGGCAGCTACGAGCTTTACAATCTGCCACGCCAGGTCGGCGGCCAGGTATCTGATGCCGGACAGGCACGCCGCGGAACTGGGTCGTGTGCGATCTGGACGGGCCGCAACCGCTTTGCGGTTCTCGACAAGACAGCGCAGCAGGTGCTGATCAAGGACCTCTCCAACCAGACGACAAAGACGATTAAGCTACAGATGGCGGTCGAGGCAATCTTTAACGCGCCTGGTTCGCAGATCCTGCTTGCCACCGCTACATCAGTGGTGCTGTTTGATGTACAGACCCGTCAGGCAGTGGCCGAAATCAACGCGCCTACTGTCAAATACGTCAACTGGAGCGCGGACATGTCGAGCGTGGCGCTGTTGTCCAAGCACAGCATTATATTGGCCAGCAAGCAGCTTGAGCAGCTCTGCCAGGTGCATGAGACGATTCGCATCAAGAGCGCGGCGTGGGACGAGTCGGGTGTGCTTTTGTACACTACGCTGAACCACATCAAGTTTGTGCTGCCCAAGGGCGATTCTGGGATTATCCGCACAATCGACAACCCAGTCTATGTTGTGCGTGTTCAAGGCGGTAATGTCCACTGTCTAGATCGTGGAGGTGCGATGAATGTAATCAAGATTGACCCTACTGAGTACCGGTTCAAACTAGCACTGCAGAACCGGAATTACGAAGAAGTTGTGTCGATTATACGCAACTCCAACCTGGTCGGACAGTCAATCATTGCTTATCTGCAGAAGAACGGATATCCCGAAATTGCGCTACACTTTGTGCGTGACGACACAGCCCGCTTCGAGCTTGCGCTGGAATGCGGAAACATGGACATTGCACTGGAGACAGCCAAGGCGATCGACAAGCCGGCGTATTGGGAAAAGTTCAGCCAGGAAGCCTTGCGGCGGGGACATATCCATATGGTGGAGCTTGCATATCAGCGCACCAAGGCTTACGATAAGCTCTCATTCCTCTACAGCATCACTGGAAACACAGAGAAGCTGGCGAAGATGCAGAAGATCTCAATTATGCGCAATGACTTGCAGGCACGCCTGCAGGATTCGCTGTTCCTTGGCGACGTGGAGGACCGCGTGCGTGTACTACATGAGGCGGGCCAGCACTCGCTCGCATATTTGACAGCAAAGACACACGGGCTTGAGACAGAGGCGGAGTCTATCCGCGCGGCAGCGGGCATTGAGGAGGCGGACATTGTGAACAGCGCTCCAGCAGAGACGCCAGTGCTACTGCGGCCGTCCATTGCGATTATCAGATCGGCCGAGCTTGATTGGCCGCAGCTACATGTTTCGAAGGGTGTCTTCGATGGTAATTTCAGCCTAGGTGACAAGAGCGCAGGGCCCCGCCCCGGAAAGTCGCGCGTTGCCGACCTTGCAGCAGCAGGTGTTGATGGTGACGATTCTGGCGGAGCATGGGGCATTGAGGACGACGGAAATATGGAAGCCGATGAGGACGATGTCTTTGGAGATGCTGTGGCCGCTGGTCATGGCGAGCAGCCGGATCTCCTGGGCGACGAGCCTGGCGCCGAGGGCGGATGGGGCATTGACGACGAAGGTGAGCTTGACGCCGAAATTGCGGCCGAAGCAACGGCGGCGGCAGCAGCCGGATTTGTGGCACCACAGCCTGGGATCAGCGAGCTTGAGGCATGGTCGCGCAACTCACCACTTGCCGTTGACCAAATTGCAGCAGGTAACTTTGAGGAGGCGATGAGGCTGCTGCGTGACCAGGTTGGGATAGCATCGTTTGACGCGCTGAAGCCAGCGTTTCTGGAGATCTACTCGGCCTCCCGCTCAGTGCTAACCACGGCTCCATTTGCGACTCCGTCACGCATCCCGCTCCGCCGCAATCCCAGCGATACTGCCGAGTCGTCGCAGCATCTACCCGCACAGATATACAATCTGCCAGCATCGCTTGAGCAGCTGCAGCATGGCTACCGGGCCACCACTTCGGCAAAGTTTGAGGAAGGACTGACGTTGTTCAAGCGCCTGCTACTTTCGCTGATATTTGTAAGCGTCGATACAGTGGAGGATGCCAACGAGATCAAGCAGCTGCTACAGATCTGCCGTGAGTACATTGTGGGCATCAGTATCGAGCTAGAGCGCGCGACGGTGGCGAAAGAGGAGCTGACGGAGGCCAATGCCACGCGGCTTGTAGAGCTGGCAGCGTATTTCACGCACTGCCAGCTACGTGCTGACCACGAGAAGCTGGCGCTGCGCCTGGCGATGAACACGGCCTACAAGCACAAGTGCTTCAAGGCCGCAGGCGAATTTGCGCAGCGGCTGGTGGATCTTGTTCCAGCACCACAGATTGCCGAGAAGGCACGCAAGATGATTACTATCTGTGACCGGCAGAGCCGCGACACGCTTGCAATAAACTACGATGCGCGCAATCCCTTCGTTATCTGTGCGGCGTCACACGCGCCAATCCACCGGGGCGAGGCAGCCGTCAACTGTCCGTACTGCCAGGCAGCGTATAAGCCTGAGTTTGAGGGCCAGCTGTGCCGCGTGTGCACTATTGCCAAGATCGGTGCGAAGGCCACTGGGCTCCGCTCGCTGGCATCGTCTGACTAGCGACCACTTTTATATTCTCAATATTTCTAGCTTTTGCCAAAAAGAAACCCCCTCCCCTTTGATCTCTGGAAAACCCAATTTTATTTTGACTTATTTAGATGGCGAGCTTAAGCATGGTGGTATGTGCGGCTAGAGCTTCTGGATGACGATTGCGCTGGCGCCACCGCCGCCGTTACAGACCGAGGCACAGCCGAACTGCCCCGATTTCAGCAGATGCGTAAGAGTCACAAGGATGCGCGCGCCAGAGGACCCGATGGGGTGTCCAAGAGCAACGGCGCCACCAGCAATGTTGACCTTTTCGGGATCGAGGCCAAGAATCTTCTCATTGACTCTGGCAACAACGCTAAAGGCTTCGTTCAGCTCCCACAGCGCAATGTCCTTGATGGCCAGGCCGGCGCGCTCAAGGGCAATAGGAACAGCCAGCGATGGAGCAATCGGGAAGTCGATCGGGTGCGTCGCGGCATCCGCATAGGAAACGATTCGAGCCAGTGGCGTGATGTTGTGCTCGGCAGCCGTATCGACGCCCATTAGCAGCAGGGCGCTGGCACCATCATTAAGCTTGCTTGCGTTGGCAGCAGTCACAGAGCCTTCTTTCTCAAAGACTGGGCGGAGGGTGGGTATCTTGTCAAACACGACGCCCGTGTACTCTTCGTCGACGGAGACAAGGCGGTCTCCCTTGCGTGTGTTAATAGTCACTGGCACTACTTCCTCATTGAAGACACCGTTGTCCCAGGCTGCTGCAGCGCGCTTGTAGGAGCTGATAGCATGGGCGTCCTGCATATTGCGGGAAATATTGTGCTTGCGTGCAGTGTTTTCCGCGCAATTACCCATGTGAAATTGATTGTACACGTCCCACAGGCCATCTTTGATTATACCATCAGTCAATGCGGCATGTCCGTACTCTTGGCCGCGCGGTGCGTAGAAGGGAACATTACTCATGCTCTCCATGCCTCCAGCAACCATTGTCGGCTGGATTCCAAGCTGGATATTCTGCGCAGCCAGCATAACTGCCTTCATTCCTGATGCGCACACCTTATTGATAGTGGTAGCTGGCGTAGACTCTGGCAATCCAGCCTTTATCAGCGCCTGTGTGGTGGGCGCCTGTCCCTCTGATGCCTGGAGGACGTTGCCCATGTACACTTCCTTTACTTGTGCTGGATCGAATCGGACTTTGTCGACTGCACCGCGGATGGCTATTGCACCGAGCTCTGGTGCGCTGAGCTTGGCCAACGACCCACGGAAACGCCCAACGGGTGTGCGCACTGCCGATGCGATGACAACGTCTGTGAATTTGCGGGCAGACATTTCCACGTGTTCAGTAGTAGAAGCAGATAGAGTATAAGGTTGCTTAAATACAAAATGATTTATAAAGCAACCCTTGTACAAGACGCAAAGCTGTGTGTGTCCCCTTCTCCCCGCTCCGTGTAGCGTGATAAGGGCTTGATCGGCGCGGAGCACATGCCGTGGCTCCGTGGCCGTGATGCTCGCCAGCGATAGTGCTCTGCAGCACCTGATACTGTTGTTAGCTAGGCGGTTTTAAAAAAAAAAGTGCGTTCGGAACCGCGTCCAACTCGCAATATCCGAGCGCAGTGCGATCCACGTCAGCAGATGGCTCGGCGGACATCACTCAGTTCTTCACAAGCACTACAGCCGTAACTCTTACATTAGCGCAACGCTTATGCGATATGATCCGTTTACGAGCACCCGGATTCATCTGGCGCTCTCCTGCGCTCGGTATTGAGTGGATATGCAAGCATAGACATGGTGCCTTTGAGGCCAAAGGTGGCACATGGTGTTCTGTCTGTTGCAATGCACAAGCAAGCAGGCTTGCGTTGCCAGCACATACAAATGGCGTTTGTAGCCATTGTGTCGCATGAAGCATGTCCAGACATGGTGGATGACCGCAACACAAATGACAAAGCAGGTTGCGCAGCGCTTTGCTCGGTCAATACAACCCGAACATCTTCCATTGCAACCAGAAAAAAATTAATGCCCGTCTTGCTTGCACCACTCTTGCGTAGCAATTTAGAGAGAGAGGGCTTTGGAATTTGGAAAAAGAGGGTCCCAGGCCCATCCATGTTTCAATTAAGCAGGAGAGACTTCTTCTTTCTTTTAGCAAGCTTATGAGAGCCAGGTGGGTTTTCTCTTGTAGCTAAAGCGTGCCTTTCCAGGCCCTCGGCGGCTTTTTGCGCCTCCAATGCTGCAGCAACGTCAGCCAAGGCGTCAGGGGACAGCCTCGGATGCACTTTGGCAGTGCGCGCGGCCCCTCCCTCCCCTTCCCCCCTCGCGTGGTTGCGACGATTGGCTGTCTTGCAGTGAGGCGCATTGAAAGAACCTGCCGCAAGTACGGCCGCCTGCCTCATCCACATAAACACCCCACCTTTCCTTTCTCCACTTTCCCTCTTCCTTGCCTTTTTTTGCCCGCGCCTCAATACGAAGCTCACCTCTCTTCAGCCATCACAAAAAAGAACCATAGCGCCTTGACTCTTTATTGTCTTCCAGCTTTTTCTAGTAGAATAAATAATACGCCCTCTGGTACTTGGGGTTTTTTCAGCAACTCTTTCTCTCTCTTTCCAGTAGAGCTGTCTTTTACTTTTTGTTCTCTGTCTTTTCCTTGTCTCAAAAATCAGCTTTCATTAAGCTGCTAAAAAAATAAAGCACTTGCTCCTTTCTCTTGCTGAAGCTTGTCCCGCCTCTCTTGACTAAACAAAAATCGCCTTCTGTCTTTTTACTCTTCATCAATTTGCCTCCGCTTACTCCACCTTCCCCAGTTTTATTATTAAAATATAATGGAGTTTTCGCAGCGCCCCGCTCACCCGGCACTCTCTGGTACTCACGGGTTTATTACAGCTGTGACGGCAACTGCACCAGCCTCCACCCACTACTCTTATGCGGGTCAGGATCCGCGACAGAGTTTCTACGGCAGCCCTGTCTATGCACACCAGCAGCATCACCAGCAGCATCAGCAGCAACAGGTTGATATTCAGCCTGGCAACCCACGGCGTCTGCCGTCGGTATCTGAGCTGCTAGTGTCGCATGACCATTCTCCTCAGCAGGTACGTATCTTTTATTTTGCAAACACCGCCATAGTTACAGGTCTTGGCCACTACTTCTTTGTCTGGCAGCATGGTGGAATGGGCCACACGATTACAAAGCCTCCTGCTATGCACTGGTGGGAACTGTGATTTCTGCATGATTGCACCTCTGCATGGTCTATTTCCTGTCGGGAATAGCCATTTTTGCAGCCTTTTCATCGGAGTATCTGTGTCTTTGCATCATATTGACCTCGCCTGCATTTTCTGATATTCAAGAAAAACTTCTTTCCATTTTTGCTTGTTTATTATGTAGGTTGCTGCCCCTCAGCACTCCGCATCATACGCACCCTGCTTTGTGCAACCCGATCTCCAGCCCCAGCACCACTACATGCCGAGTGTCTACTCTCACAACGCCTACCAGCCTGTGGATGCGTCAAAGGCCTATGCGATTGATGTCCCTGGCGCTCAGGCAGCAGGCTACGTCGCTCAGGCCCATCGCGACTCGGAATCGTCCTCCTCGGTGTCCTCTCAGACAACGATTGTTGGGAACTACTCTCCAACTGCACATTACAGCGCAGCAAAACAGCGGCCGCAGCAGCAACAGATGCAGAACTTGACTGCCATTGATCGCGGTATGTGCGAAGAGGATGTGTTTAACGCTGCCAGCATCTTGATGAGCCTGCGTGCATGCAAAATGCCGTGTTAGTCTGTTCCATGCGAAGGGCCATCTCCTCCGCAGCCTGACTTGTTTATCTGACCACTTCCGCACACCTGCAGTCCGCGATCCCGTGGCCATCTGTCCCCGAGCAATCCCTGCCTTTCCAGTATTTGCGCTTCTAGTTTGATGGTTTGCACTTTGCAGGTGTTCGGGGGATGTTGGTGCAGATCCTCGTCCAAAATAAGTCTTCTTACGTGCTGTCGGAGGTCGCCTTGTCGCATGTTTTTGGATCATGTTGATGCGCCACACTCACATACCATGGTCTACGGCTGGTTTTCGTGAGATTTCCCTCTCAGCATTCTTCAACGTTCTCTGGCTGCCGATCGTGCATAACATATAGCGCTAGTGGGATGGCTCTGCTGCTGTTATTGTTGTGACCCCCCCCCACATCCCTCAAACTAAAAACCCAAATCCACCGCTAGCTCAATTCTCACACTCTAGTCTTCATACCTTAGCTTCTTGACTATTGGGCGCTGAACCCCCCAATTTTGTACAAAAAAATAATAACTTCTATCCAACAAACGAACCTCTGGCGTCCTGTGATGCTAATAAACCATTTGCTTCATTTGCTGGCAACAGAGTGCCAAACAAAAAACGCTGCCCAGCTGCGCCTGGCTCTTACTTGTTCATGGAGAAAGTCTGACCCAACTGCCTCCCCCCAAAAAACCCATCCAAGCCAATTTCTTGTTTCTGTATTTAATTTCCGCGTTACTTTATCCGACCCTGGTTCTCCACTCTGTAGGAAGTAAAAATGAAGAGCTGAATCAAAACAATGTACGTGCTGTTTCAATTTCCTTGTTCATTGCAATGAGCTCCTCGACACGGGCAAGCTTTTTTGGGTCCTTGCGCAGAACAAACTTGAAATCATCAACAGTGACCTTTGTTCTGCGGCCCGCAACCTTTGCTGCTTGCAAGCAAGTGCTGTTGATGTAATCAATGAGAATATCTTCAAGAACATCTACGCTGTCGGGTCGCGACGGTGAGCTGTCTCCAAATCCATACATCAATGTTGGTAGCTCTCGACTAAATAGTTTGTGCCGTTGAAACTGTTTCTTTGCTACTTCGACCTGTCCTTCCATTCTTGTTATCCCAACCCCCTGTCGTTGTTATAATACTTTTCTGAAAAGGGTGCTACACTAATAACCGATTAAGAATAGAAGTGGTTACAGAAGATGCGGATATTTCTTGTCAATATTATAACAATTTTGTTATTTAACTTTTCGCATGCTGATTGCCTATCTATGGGTATTGAAATGTGCACTAAAGGTGTGCAATGCTTGTTTTTCAGCAGGTGTTAGCGTTTAGAAAATATCATTCCCGCGGCATTTTGTATCTATTGTTTGCTCATAGGCGACATGAAGTTTTTTTTTTGGTGGAAAGACTAGCTAGTCAAACATTGGGGTTTTCAATGTCGCAGCACTCTCTTGTCCATTCATTCGCCAACCTTATTAGCAAACGCTGCTTTTATTTAACGGATGTGTTAAAATCAACGAGATGCTCAATGTAGGTTGCACAATGATGACTGCTAGCTTTTATTTTACACCTATACTTTGCACAATCAAATTTGTCGAAACCCAAACCCTCAAATAAAAGAAAGACTGCAAATTTTATACCCAACAAGCGCAGTTTTTATTATGTAAGTATGCTGACACCTTCTTGGATGGAAAAATAGAGACATATAAAAACAGGAATTTCCTTTCCAACATCTGTTTTTTTTTTTTTTTGAATATTCATTTTTATTCCACACCTTTTTTAGTTTTATTCTAAGCAATTAGACTTTAAATAACCCCCTACAAAAGCCCTAAAAATGTCAGCAGCCAATTTTGACTATGAAGACGGTAGCTTTGGATTAGATTTGTATGATTCAGAGGGAGAGAAAACCTACTCTTTGATGTGGAAAAACTGTGATCAAGATGCTGCTGCTGCTCAAATAGCAAAAACCGTCGAATATGAGCTCGGCAGAAAGGATGCATCTCCAGTGTTGGATTTCGAAGTCCGTTCAACATATATGCTTACAAAAGGGTTTATTGGAACAGTTACTGTAGTTGGAATTAACAAGGAAATAGCAGAGAAAGTTAACGAAGTAGTGGAAAAGGATCATGGCGTTAAAGACCAAAATCGGTAGTTAACAACTGAATGTATGGTCTACATGATGCTGTTGTATAGCTTTGCATTTAATCTGATGCACCTGTCTTGTAACGTTGGGCATTTTTGAATACTTTTCAGTCGAGTCAAAACGCTCATTAGATTTTTTGATGCTCCACCACTTTGTGGATTGTTGCAACACCCAGCTATCAAATAGAGCCTAAGCCAGGCCACAAATCCTTTGGATATTAGCGCTGGTTACTCTAGCCATCTATTTTTTTCAGTGTTGCTAGAATAAAAACTTTCAGCCATCTTGTTGTTCCAAGCATCATCTAAATTAGATGACCGCTTGGAAAAGAAATTAAAGTGGCTATACGCTTACGTTGATTACTACATGTGATTATAACTTAGTATATAGCCATGGTTATATGGAACATCCACGGCTTCCACTTCAGAACCAGTTTCTTAATTCCTTTTCTTATAGTTTTCTCTTTGCAAATATAGCTTGTAATCAGTGAACTTTGGAAAGGGGGAATTTATAGTGACAGCTATTGGGCTAACGTTTTAAAATAGTCCACACGCCTGCATAATAAAATTACTGCAATACCCGCCATTCTTTAACAAAGATATTGATTTTGTAAATAACTACGTACTAGAGAGCTGTAAAGAAGCTTGAAAAGGTGTAAACTGTTTTGAAAGCAAATACAGGATATACTTATGTTGTAATGCACAATTCCATGAATACATGCTGTGTAAGCCATCTTTTTCTATATGAAGGGTACCGAGCTGCTGGTTCTCTTCCTCCTTTCGGTTTCTCTTGGAATCTTCTTGAATTGACCATTGACACAAATAAGTAAAATCTTCTGAAGATATTTCATTACACATATGCTACGTAAAAAAATACTTAAACTGATCAGCAATGCTCAGATCTTCTCTTGAAACACATGTAATTAGCTGCGTGACTCACACTGATAGCTTTGCGACTTTTGTCAAAGAAAATGATGTGACGATAAAAATATTTATCAATAACTTTGTAATGCAATGACTATATATATGTTCTATCACCATGTT
>JANBQQ010000032.1:3273-86099 GCA_027577275.1 Coemansia sp. RSA 988 | reverse complement strand
CAATGCCCTTGAAGTCAGTAAACTTGAGACCCATCTGTTGCCCTGGCAGCGATGTTACACTGGCGATGAGCTGCTCAAACTGATTTTTCTCCATCGTCGGCTGGGTTCAAATAAGCGAAAAGAGGGAGTGCGTTACTGCTAAAATAAGGTTTGTGGCTAAGTTTGTGGCTAAAAAAATATAGCAAGAGGTGCTACCAACTGTGAAGATGGTTTTAGCGTTTATAATAAACAATAGAGTAGAATCCCTATAAAAGAACTGAGGAACATCAACAACAATTAAGGCCCAGCTGTGGGGTATCTTATATACCCCTCTGTGATGAGTGGCCAGGCAAGTGCCTCTGATGCAGCCAATCAGCATCACATGATCCCTGTAGGAAACCCTGCCATGATGGACACATCAATAGCATCTTTCCTGCATTTAACAAAATCAAGATAACGACCAAGATTAAATTACCACCTGAGCAGCCCTCTTAGAGGTGCTGCTCCTCTTCATTTCAAGCTAGTTCCTTCTTAAGTCCTTTTATCCTGCTTAGTTTATAGCTTATGTTCGTTAGGCTAGTGAGCTTTGAGAGACAAGGCAATGAATGTCTATTCTTTTTATATAGCTTTTAAATAAATATGTTAAAACTACAATCCCGACTTACAGGTGCATATACACACCTATTTAAGTGTTTACTAACTTTCAGTTCTTAATGATATATTTTGCAACCGAGATTTATACTCAGAGTCAAAGCAGTTGCTCTGAGCATATGCTTAGTATTGTATCATAGTTTTTCATAGTATATAGTTAACTGACAAGGAGTATAAAAGCAGCACCTAATCAGCTGCTGCTCAGAAACTCCTTGTCAAAAAATAAAGTCTCTTTTTTGGATAATTGCTTATTACTTTGTAATGTTACAAAATTGTAGAGGACGGCAGTCATAAGCTGTCATCTATATAAGTGAGAAAGAACAGCAGGGAAGTTCTGCTGAAAGTTATTTGTAAAAGTAAATATGTATTTAATCCTAAGGAGAGCCATGGCCAACTCAGCTGTTGGTCTCCTCATTAAATAGTGAATTGAAACTACTAATACAAATCCTTGGTGTCACAGGTAAAGTGGCTTGTTGTCTGTTGAACACCATTGTGCTATTGTACTGGCATTTGTGTTCCTGGTCATGAGCATTCATGAAGCAGGTACTAGGTCAGTGCATGTCTGATCTGCAGGGGTAGTCACCCCACATCCTTAGGGGGATGCAAAGTCCTGGGGAGACATCCCCACCCTTGGTAAAGGGGGTGGCCATGCCCACCTTCTGGGCCCTGCAACATTAATGCCAGGGCTACTGTGGTGCCAAGGTGGTGCTGAGAGCTGAGAGTGGAGCACTCCTGATACCTTGTGTGTGATGTGTCATTACAGGTCAGGCGATCTTGTAGGAAATCTCACTGCTGTGGATGCATGGCAGCACAGTGTTTCCTGTGTGGCGATTGCCAATCTAATAGGCGATCACCAGCATGCTGGGTAGCAGGCTACAAGACCCATGGCAAGCATCTGGCCCTTGCCTTTAGTTCTTTATCCTATCTTTCATTCATTCATTTTCTAGACGTAATACAATGCGTGGAATAGTGAATCAGATGGGCTGGATACTACACACCCTACCAGGAGCCGATGGCAGAACCAGATCAGGCTGCATGGTTCAAGCCCCTCTCAAAATAAGGGATTGGCACGAGACTCTGGAGGCACATCAGGACAAAGCCTGGGCTAGGAAAGATCTGGCAATGTTTGAGCTGCGCTGGAGCCTGTTGCCAAACCCATCTCCAAGTATGCCTGGCGATTGTGTTGCAGGCATGCCTGATCAACCCAGGGATCAGGGTGATCCGAGAGACAAGATGCACTCTGGAGAGCAAGGATAAAAGTGGTTTGTTGTCTTTATAAAACGCAAGGGACAGCACCGAGAAAAGGTGACCCCTCGTCTCTTAAGTTCTTATCTAAGTTTACAAATAAAATTGTTGTTTACTTGTAAGGTCAGGAAACCTCATGCAATGCCTCCAAAAGAAGGACATAAGAATGAGCGAGAATAGAACTAAATTTAGCCATGCAAAAATATCTAAAAAATATGTATATGCACTACCAAACACTAGTGCAGAGGCAAGCAAAATACAAAACCAAAGTTTGTGGCTCCGAAGAAGCCCAAGCGGCGTTTGAGCTCTCGTAGTAGCAAGCGAGGCGCGCACCATATAACTTGTCTTTAACCTATTAGAACAATGTTATCACCTCTAAAAAAAATCAGACTACTCTGTGATTACCGATCAAGGGTCACCCAAAAATAATCTAGTCAAGCAAACAGTGACACAATTTTTCAGTTCTCCTTGGCATTCAACCACTAAATATTCTTTTATATTAGCAGTTTGAGGGAAAATGCTCCTTAGGTGGGCCGTAATAGCGCCCTGTCGTTCTAGGATAACATGGAGAGCCTCACGGATTGCATATAGGTGCTATACTACTACGAGCAACTCACCAGCAGCACTAGAGGCCGGCGGGACGAAGCCTTTTGAGCGGATGGGACTTGATAGCAAACTAGTCGCGGCTATGCGAGTGCTTCATGGAGCTGAAGAAGCAACTGAGATGCAGAAGCAACTTGTTAAACATCTGATCCGTCCAAAATCGCATGTGGTTGTACGGCAAGCTACAGGAACAGGCAAAACGTTTGCAATAGTAGCCAGTATACTTTCATTAGCACTTCGGGAGCATCGAAAACTGATAGACCAACTTGGATATACTGAATCAGAGGCATTCGAGACACAAGCGCTAAATACTCTCTATGTAGTACCAAACCGAGAGCTGGCGTTGCAGATCGAACAGTGGGCAAGTGAGCTATTAGCGCATGCGTACCCCGACGCGCCATTTGCAAAGTACGTGCAGCGGTTTGTCAGCGGTGAAGGGTACGAGGTAAAACAACAGCGCGTGCTTCGACGTCATGGAATACCTGCAATTGTAATTGGGACGCCAAATAGCCTTCTAAAGCTTGTACAAGCAGCACCTTCGTTACTCATGGTTCGTCCACCTGCTATTTTAGAGATGTTAGCAGAAGCATCTCCAGGAGCTGAGTATGTAAAGCGCTTGCAGCAGGTTCATAACGATAGTAAACGGCCTGGAAAATCGACAAATGTACTTAAGGGACAACTTCGCGGACTGAGGCGACTAGTGATTGACGAAGTGGATCAGATACTACTGCTTCCTAGTAAGAACGCTTCTGAAAAGAAAAAGCTTCTTCGTAAGCAAAAGCCTCGACCAGGACAGCGATTGATTGATGACATTCTCCTAAAAACGTGTGGACTTTCTCGACTGCGCGATCTGATAAATGAGGCTACTCGGAAGGCTGCGGAGCGTGCAATTATAGATAAAGATATTGAAGGTGATCGACGTACGAAGAACTCCAGAGGATGGAGGAAGAACAGCGATCCAGTGCTCGGACGCTCAACAGAGCCACAGTTGTTGCCAACACAGGAAGTAGATCCGGCAGTAACCGCCTTACGGGAGTTGTGTGATCTTGTAGGGCCGCAGTCATTACAGATAGTCGCGCTTTCTGCAACATGCAACAGCTTGCTGTTGCGATGGATGCAGCTTCATGGGTGGATGAGCAGTCGCCCTACACTACTGGATAACAGCGAAGCTACAGTGGTAACACCCAAGCTTACAACACATTACTGTCTTGTCATTGAGGATGAAAAGTCTGTGCGCAACCTGCGCCCTAATATCCCTGTTTCGGAATCTGCGGAAGCGGTGCGCTCATCTACAAGTAAAACCTCTGATAACCCATGGGAAACAGATGTTCGGCATAGATCGGATCAAAGTCAAGTGGCAGTGATGGAGTTAATGGCAGAAGTTGCTATTAATGCAATTGAGGCCATACAGCCCAAGGGATCCGTGATTATCTTTACACGCTCCGACGCCAGCATTCCACAATTTGCGCGAGTGCTTGAGAGATTTGGAGTAAAAGCCCAGGATATCATGGCTCGCTTCCACACATCCCCACAAAATCCAGTTAATGCAGAGGAATCTTCTCAACCCGCCTATTCTGCGTATATTGCTACGGAAGAAGCTGCCAGGGGCATTGATCTGACAGATGCCTCACTGGTACTAATTTTGGATATCCCAAAGAGCATTGCTAGTTATGCGCATATGGCTGGTCGTACTGGCCGCTTTGGACAGAAAGGCACAGTTCTTTCTGTGGTCCCTGTTGGTAAGCTCGGCTGGTACGAAAGTAAAATGCGGGGTATATTCACTACCCTGAACATTCAACCCATCAAGGCACCATTTGTTATTAATTAATAGACCGCCCTTGAATGCGCCGCTTGTTTTATTTTAATGCAGAAATTCAAACAAACCGCTATATAGAAAAAAAAGCTAAAGAAAATTGAAAAGAAGCTATATTGGTTAGCGCCGACGGTGACGTTCAGAGCTGCGTGAGCGACGACGACGATGGCGTTCATCATCAGCACGCGAGCGTCGGGAAGATCTACGCTCATACTCATCATCACTAGGACGACTGCTACGGTGTCTACGGGACTCTCCACTACGACGTCTACTACGCGAGCGATGACGCGAATGACGACTCCGGGATCTACGCGGACGAGAAGGACGAGAGCTTGCATATTTGGCTTCCATCAACTGTTGTAGCTCATTAATCTTGCGATCAATCACAGCACTGGCAGAGGCAGGATCTGGAGAATCAACATCCATCCCATTATGCTGTGGAGTAGTGGTTCCAAGCACTGGCCATGCTAACCCACTGCCACTGTTGCCCCGTTGTTGCGCAGGAATCTGCATGCGCGCTGCTGCCAGCGGGTCGGCGCTGCTTGGCAACGATGCTATGGCAGCCAGCGTAGGTGCTACACGTGGCACCTGTACTGTATTAGTAACAGGAAGAGGCTTGTTGATGGCATTTTTAGAGTGGTTAACTTTGAGCGGACGATCTGCTAGCATCATCCCATTCATCTGCAGAGCTGCTTGAGCGGTGGCTAGATCTGCAAACTCAACAAAGGCAAAGCGCGTGGGTTGTAGCCCATCTCCAGCCATTTTTACATATGCCACAGGCCCACAGACTGTGAAAAAGTCCATCAGTTCCTGCTCTACAACACGCGACGCTATATTCCCCACATATATGGTGCGTGATATCTCTTCTGCCTTAACCGGATCAAATTGAAGGATAGACGGATGTATCAGCGCCGCCACATTGGCTGGAATATTCTGAGCGCTGCGCACTCGTCCTGCCATTTGCGCGACCACCGAAGGATTGGCCAGAGGCAGTGAATGTGCTCCACCATGGGATGAAGGTGGTAACGCACCGTTTGCTGGTGCTGCCACTGCGGCTGTAGGCGCCATCCCATCTTCAATCACAATTAACGCCCGGTCACCGAGCTCTGTTCCACCAAGAAACAATGCCGGTTTTACACTGCTCTTTGCATTGAACTCGACATCTGCTTCTTGGACATCCGGATTGATTTCGCTCTGTCGCAATACCACATTATTAACAGTCCCAATGTATCCGAATAACTGCTGTAGCATATCAGAGCTTACATGCTTACTGATGTTAGTCACCTTGATGAGTCCTGTCATTATCTAAAGAGTTATGCACATAAAAAAACACTCAGATGCAAACAGCAGAATAACAAGATTGATGCACAGAAAAAAAAACACAAAGTATATAAAGGTACACGATAGCGCTTGTTTTGGGTTTTGTTGAGAGAAGGAATAGTGAGGTTTTCAAAGAAAATAATCTGTAGAAGAAAATAATAAACCGAAAAGGAATGGTATTAGAATATATTTTCAATAATGCTTTTTTATATTTGTTAGTCCTAACGATTGGTGTCGGTTGATGCTACGTCCGTTTCGGTACTGGCTGAAGCAGAACAAACAACGAAATGGGAGGAAAAAGAATGACGTGGTAATGTTGGTTTTATTTTTTTTGGCCACCAAAAGTATTTTTCTTGTAGATGCAAATCAAAGACCCAGTAAATATATGGGCCAATCCACGGGTATGCGCACGTGATTGCAAGCAGCAAGACTTCACAAACAGATTCCATGGCAGACATGAATTCTCTTATCTCTGCACTTGTTCATAACTATAATTTCGTACACCTACTTTTCATTACTATATTTTAAATATTGTTGGTGCAATGTCAAAATACACATGCAAGCCGCAGGGGCTCTGCATAGCGTGTGATTCCAGAGAGAGCGGGTTAGAATATTGTAAGGAGAACGGGTACAAGCAACCAGTTGACTGCGAATGGAATAAAGACGTAGAGAAGGAATACAAGGATACACACTCGCTTTCACGGTTTGTTACGTGTAGCAATTTCGAAGATTTCGAACATCGTGCCTTTCTACGTAACCACCTGGCGTTTATAATATTGGGGTGTATTGCTTTTGCAGTTTATATTTGGCGCCGAAAGCGAATATACGCCTAGAGTGGAAAGTTGCATGTATTGTATTTTATTGCTATGACGTTGCTAAAATAGTCTACACTATGTTTCTACTCAAAAACCACTACTAATAAAATGCTGCTTTATTTCTTGGTCCATTCTTCATGTCTGCTAACCCCAGCCGCACACATACATTGTAACTCATGACGCTAAACACAAGACCACTTGCTGCCAAAAATCGTCTTGACCAACGCAAATATGATGATTTTGAAGCACCAATAGTTGACTTAAAAACAGTATAAGCGATGCTATGAAATTAGTTAGCGGGAGTTAGTAAAGAAGTGTCTCTATTATGATATTCAAGCCATATGCCTACAGATTGGCATACCTCTTCACAATCATGTTGCAAAAAAGGGGTTTGATTAAATACATTCTGGGTAGATAAAGCTATATTACAAACACCTTTTTCACAAGTAACTTCTTCTTTAATAGTCAAGCCACCAAGACCTGATACCAAATGTGTAGCCAAGTTTTGAGCTTCTTCCGTAGATGATGAGTTTGCAAGGAGGCAGGCTTTTTTAACTTTATCGATTTTAATTATTACACATACTAAATCACAATTAGGGTTTGAGAAGTTATTCCCTGTGTCATCAAATAATTTATAAATAGGGGTTAATGTCAAACTCAGGATTGGAAGTAAATGGCCCTGCTAACGCACCATCTCATGTACTCATTATGAAAGTAAGAAATAGAAGAAAAAGAATAGTTTGAGGGAAATTGAAGAAGAAAGATAAAAAGTACATTGCACCTTGTTTTTTTATATGGGGAGAGCTCCTTCTAGCTGTCATTCTGAAAAAAACGACTTTGCAGTATGGACAACTGGCAAAGAGCTTCTTGCATAGTGTTCTTTTTTATTGGATGGGGGTGAAGACTTTTATCTTTCTTTTAAAGACAAAGGTAGTTTTGGTCATCCATAACATTGCTATTAGAAACAAAAAGAAAAAAGACGTATTTTTTTTAGGAAAAATAGGAAGACAGAATAGATAAGGAAAATAAAAGAAAAGCAAAAAGTCCAAAGAGATTTTCTTAGCATTCATACGTCAGGGAGGACTAGGGGTAGGAGAGTTAGCGCCAGGGAAGAGTTTAAGTTTAGAGTTCCTAGGAGGTGTACCATGTAGAACAGATTGAGGACTAACAGGTAAACGGTTCCCATCATCCTCATCTTCATCGTCATCTTCATCATCTTCATCTTCATCGAGTGAATCGCTGAGTTCAAGTCGATTAATAATGCGGTTTTTCTGAGATAACGATTGCTGCTTGGATCCTGCCAATTGTTTACGGTTGATGGCTATGGGCGATACGCGGGAGACTCCGGTTCCAGCCGGAGACCTTCCACCTGTCGTCATAATACCCATTGGACTCGATGACGAACCATCGAAACTACCAATTGGCGATGTTGAAGAAACAATAGGTGATGTGACGCCGTTGATAGGTGGTAGTAGCTCAGGACGCACATCTGGAGCAGACTGCGGGGTTTCGGAACTCGACTGCGGATTCTCCGAATTGTTGCTGTTCTCAGTATCGTCTAATTCCTTCCGCGCCTGCGCAGCAATGGCTTCGTTCAGCATGGCCTCTACCTGCTGACGACGCAACCAAAAGCTCGCCTCCACGCGAGACATACACGTATTCAAATTCTCTGCCAACGGCTTGAGAATCTCAAACGAACACAATAGCTCTTCATTGACGTTCATCACGGCACCCGAATTATCAAACTCTCCGCAGTAGTTTGGAGCCGAAAATACTGTCACCAGTTGTCGTCCATGGAAAAACTCATATCCATCTTCCACTACCATGTGTGCACGGCAGATTAAATCAAAATCCATGCGTCGCAGAAACTCTGTGATTACGCCCTTTCCAAAGCAGTATGATACTCCACGCTCGTTGTCTTCCCAATCCGCTGCAGTGTCTGATGGGTCAGACCACAGTAAATCGTTGAGGATTCCGTGGTCAGGTACGTCGCAGGGTCGTGGAAGCTGGCGTACTTGCTCCATATTTAGCAGGTCAGGCGATAGGCCGCCATGCACGCAAAAGATTTTGTTTGCTACCACAGCGGCTACAGGCAGAGTATTGAAGGTGTTGATAAAGGCCTTCCATACTTTGACGCTGCACCGCCGCTTGCACTCGTCGTAGAAGCCATAAACACGCGTAACACTGGCACACTCGTGGTTGCCGCGCAACAGGAAGAAATTGTCAGGGTATTTGATCTTGAAGCACATCAGTAGCAGCATAGTCTCCAACGACTGCTTGCCTCGGTCAACATAGTCTCCTAGGAACAGGTAGTTACAGTGCGGTGGATATCCGCACTTATCAAATAGTCGTAGCAAGTCAGTGTACTGTCCGTGGATGTCGCCCGTAATCTTGACTGGTGCTGCCAGTTGCAGCAGCGTTGGTTGTGCCAGGAATACCTCGCGGGCTGCGTGGCACACAGCGACAATCTCCGAGTTCCGCAGACAAACACTCTTGCTCACGCGGCCGCTGAATCCAGCATCCAGCAGTCGGAATATCATGTCATCCACGCTGAACTGTTTGGGCTTTTCGGCGTGCTTGATTATCGCATGCTCTGCGCCGTTTACAGAAATGTACTCTGTCAGTGTCATTGGCTGTCCGTCCCGCAGTGCCGGAAGCCGCTCGCCTGTCTGCGAGCTGCCTGTTAGAATCGGCATACCTGGCAGGTCGCAGTAAGACCGCGGCGCTGCTCCCGATGATACCCGTCCGCTGTCATCAGCGTCTGCTTTCTTCTTCCGCCCGCGCATCCGACCGCCCAGCGAGATACGCGACTCGCGGGTGTTGGTCACCTGCAGCGGAAAGTAGTCGCTGCTGCGTCCGCCTGTCAATGACCCCGGCGTGTACGGTGTGTTGGGCATGCTGGGCATCGGCGACCCGTTAGCTGAAGGTTGCTGGAGCGGCGTCTGCTGTAGTGACAACTGTCGTCCGACTGTTGCTGTTGTCGGCATACGTCCATCCAGGGTTGGCCGCGCCGTTTTAGTAGCGCCATCACCCGGCGCGTCTGTCTGGTCGCTGTCATTGCTGGGACGTGATGCCTTGTGTGGCTTTCCGGCCTTTGAAGGCGTGTTCCCCATTTGCGGGGTGTGCGAGTTACTATCTCTCTCTCGGTAGTATAAAAGTTAGGGTTGGTTATTGTCAGCTCCCGAAAAAGACGCTCTCAGATAATCGATACCGATGTTGTGTATGTAAGTCCAGATGAGATTCTGCTCATCTCAATCGCTTCTTTGTATGCTATCGTCTATCCTTGTTCTTTTTTCCTTCCAAAAGTATTCCCAAACGACTCAAGTTCAGTTTGTATTGCTAAGAAATAAATGGTTAGGAAGTTTTCGCTTTTTTCTCAAGTCTGCTAAAAAAATAAGAAGGAAAATACAGAATGCAAAATAAAGAAAGGGTAAAAAAGAGAACAGACGCAACTGGTCTTTCCCTTGGACGGGTTGTTTTTAAGTGAAGGGGAAGGAGGTGGGGGAAGAAAGGCCAAACAAGAAAAAGAGCGCGCACCAAAAAGCCCAGCAGGCGCAAATACTCCACCTGAGTCAAAACGCACAGTTGTCACTTGTTGCTAATGGATGGGGGGTTTCCATGGAAGAGAGCCGCCGTTTGTTCTTTCTGGCTCAGCTGAGTCGGACTTTGTCAATGCGCAACCACTTGCAGGAAAAATAAAAGTAAATAATACTTTACAAAGTTTACTCTCGCTCTACAAATAATTTAATCCATTATTCATTTTATTCAATGCTTCATCATGGTTTTCTTAAAGTAGGCTGATAAAAGCAACATAAAATAAGTGTTGAAGAAAATGACTTTTTTTTACCCATTGATGGATGGAATCAAGAAAGATGTTTCGAAAGTGAAAGCTGTGAAAGAAGGGATTTAAACTTTTAGCTGTTAACTCTTTCGCCACTCAACGCCGCCAGTTACCGCCATCATTAGTGGCTCGGGCGCTGGGCTCGCGCTTATAAAGTCCCTGACGCTGTTCGCCTGTATGCGCCTGTTTGCCATCATTACTGCCTGTGCGTGGTGCAGGATTGCGCCGAGCTGCAGGCCCTTCCACCCGGCTCCACCCGTCTGCGCTGCCGTTCTCTCCCGACGCTTCCTCCGGTGAGGTCTTCTCGGTCTCTGGCGAGATCTCCTCAGTCTCTGGTGAGATCTTCTCGTTCTCTGGCGAGATCTCCTCAGTCTCTGGTGAGATCTTCTCGTTCTCTGGTGAGGTCTTCTCAGTCTCTGGCGATGCCTTCACTACCTCAGCCGTCGACTTTGACGATCTCCACTTGTTCGCCTGTTCAGCCACGGTGGGCGGACGCGGCTCCCGGGGAGCACGCTGTTCGCGGGCATCACGACTATCAGTACGCTCCAACTGGGGTGCTGGACGAGTTTCTCTAGGCTCTGTGCGCCAGTTACGGGGGCTATCATCAGGGGCATCACGACTGGCAGTGCGTTCCAACGGCACATACTCGCGAGTAGGACGGGGCTCTCTGGGTTCACGGGGTTCTCTGGGCTCGCGGGGTTCTCTGGGTTCGCGGGTCTCTCTAGGTTCTGTGCGCCAGTTACGGGGGCTATCGTCAGGGGCATCACGACTGGCAGTGCGTTCCAATGGCACATACTCGCGAGTAGGACGGGGCTCTCTGGGTTCGCGGGGTTCTCTGGGCTCGCGGGTCTCCGTGCGCCAATTGCGCGGACCTTCCTCCGCAGTATCACCACTGGAAGTACGAGAGAATCTACCACTGTACGGTGCACGACGGGGAGACTCAGCAGGTGATTGCGCTGCCATTGGTGCCTTCTGACTGCGCCAACGAGATGTAGTTTCAGCAACCGTAGGCTCGCGAGGTTCGCGGGGTTCACGAGGCTCCCGTGGCTCGCGAGTCGACCTACCAAAACCACTACTACTACGTGACTCAAATGGACTACCAGGCTCCGAAGAATCAGCACGACGCCAAGTCGATGCACCTGCTAGACGATCATCCTGACGAGCCTCCGACACATTAATTCTAAGCGTACGTCCATCACACTGCAAACCATCCGCCGCAACTGCACTCTTTAGAGCATCAAGTGTCTTAAACTTGACATATCCAAATCCACGTGGTTTATCCGTAAGCCTATCACGTACCAATGTTACCGATTCCAAATCTACTTCTGATATTCCTGCTTTCGTGAAAGCATTGCGTATCATAGCTTCATCTGCTTCAAATGATAGATTACCTACAAATGCATTGAATGGTGGCTCTTTTGGAAACTCCACTGGCTCGCGAGGCACACTTGGATAACTAGAAGGCCCTCTGAAATCGCGTCCTCCAGACGGTAGATCCCTGCGATCTGGTGCATCTCCAAGCCCTGTGCGTGGTGCTACCACTCCCATTGGTGCTGATGGTAGCATTGGTTCATCGTCTGCCCATGACACTGGTGAGGGTCCTTCCGTCAGGAAATCCCCCAGACTCATCTTCTGTCCTTTATTCCCTTTCTTCTTAGCTACAATACCACATACCAAAGATTCCCAAATATGGATATGACCCTTGTGTGTTTAGTAATACATTTTTTCATATGCTTCAATAAAGGAGGTTCTCTGCTGACATGTCACGCGTTTGACATAGTTTTGTCAAAAAAAAAAAAGCCGCATGGTTGAAGAGATACAAAACACAATACTCCTTCTACAGAATCAAACCTCTGTTGTGAACTACAGCAAATTAAAGGAAGGGTTTCTTCTCCAAAGTGCTGCGGCCACAAGACACATCTGCCAGAAAATAACAACACCAGCTGAATGGAAGCAGAGAAAATGAACTCTTCAGAGTAAGGAAAGTTTGAGTTGAATACTCAGGGCAATCATAAGAGGGGAGTTTGTGCTATCGCAAGACATCGATAAAACTGTGATGAACAGAAACTGCGATGTTCCTTTCTTAATAAGACAGTTCTCCTAAGCAGAGAGAGAAGAGACAAGGTCGACCCCTTCCTTGAATTGGTCGGTTAACGCACCTGGCATGGTTGGTTACTTCTGCGAGTGCTTCAGACTATAATTGTCCTCTTCTGCTGACTAGTTTTTCAACAAAGACTTTCTTTGTGCAAAAGAATAAAAATAAGCTTTCGACCAACGTTCAATTAAACAAAAGAAGATCGCAAAAAGAATAAAGCAAGTATAATAGAGGAATAAAAAAGGCCTGTCACTGGTTTCTTGACTTTGCTGTTTGGCGACTGATTTCTTTTTCCAAGCACTGGGAGGCTGAACATGGGAGAACCTCTCAGGCGGACATGAAAAATTTCCATTCCCCAACAGGATCAGCGTTTGGCTGATTGTCATCCAAGCTTGATCAATCACTGTGGTTTTGTGGCAGGGCTTAGTCTTGGCAAGAAACACACATCCCGCTCTCTTCACTCCCAAAAGCCAGTGCCAGATTCCCTGTAGAATTGTCGATTTCCGTGAGACTTGCGTCTGGGCTTCCCATTCTGATAGTCTTCCTCATCACGCCGATTCTTATCGCCCGAGAGCAGCACAAGCAAGTTTACAAACATACGAACTAGGTCATTGAAGAACGCTAGTGAATGACTGACAGGGTCAATATCCTCACCAAGAGATGCCTGCTCTAGCATACTGCTGGTATTGATAACCACTGAGATGCATGGCATAGCCAGCCCCAACAGTAGCGACAAACTCGAGAGCGCCCTAGTGGGATAGAACCAATTAATCAATCCCACCCAGCTGAGCGAAAGCACCGCGTAGGTTGCTGCGCCAATACCATAAACTACCTGCGCCCGGTCCGAGGTCATCACTGCCACCGAGAAAGACCCAAACAGTGCTGCTGTCACTCCCAGTGCCATATACACAACATCTGCATAGCCAATATACATCAATGGTGCAATTGCCGGATGCAGCAGCGCGCCTGTAATCAATACAATGCCCCAGAGTATAGTGCGACGCTGTGAAATATTGCTTGAAGTGGGCTTCATCAAGAATACTGCTGCAGACAGTAGCAGTGCGCCAATTGCAAGTAGCGTGCTGTTAGCTTCTATAATCGAAAATCTATCTGCTGCATAATACCCAGCTACGCTACTAGCTGTGGTCGATGCTAGTGTTGAATATACGTTGAGTATCTGCTGCTGTGCCCTCGGTTTGAGACGAGCCGTCTGCGAGAAGACGCCCAGGAAAGTGCTCTGTGCCATTTATTTCTACTTGAATAAAGGAGTAAGGTTCGAATTGAAGAAATACAAGAATAAAATACAAAGCCTAAATGAATTTAAAAAGTAAAAGAAAGAAGCAAAAAAGGTTAACAGGTGGGGGGCCCATTGAGCACACACACCCCACGACCATCACGGGGTTCAGTGTGTGGAGTGATGGAAACGAGCAAGTGACGTGTCCTGATCAGACTGGTAGACGGTATAGGTGGCGCATGGTTGGACGACCATGCGGACAATTCCACGGGTGATCAAGGCCGCTTAAATTGCTAACGACCGTGCGCATCTGTGCTGAGCTAAGAGGGTCGCCAATCATAATGGACTTACGACAGGCGCGTGAGGCAAACATACGGCGAGCGCGTTCGCAGCGAGGCGCGGACTCTGGATTAATGCTGAGTTTGCCAATAAGGTCTAGCAAGTCCTGCTGGTTAAACAACGTCTGGTCAATAAAAGGCTGGCTAAGCAACAACACACGTCTCCCAGGCATCGCATCCTCATCCACACGAATATGGAACCCATTGCTGATCAAAGTATCTTCGAATTCAATAGCCACGCTCTCGTCCACCACACTCAACTCTAAAGTAGTAGGACGAATAAGAGGCTGCGATTGTATCACTGCACGCTGTTGGAGTTGTTCAAAGTTGAACTTTTCGTCCGATGCATGTTGATCGATTATGTAGAGATCCTGTGCTAACTGTGCTACTATGAATCCGTGATTGAATTGCCCTATTATTTCCATTTTGGCAAAGTCTCGCTTGTGGATTAGTCGGGAGAGAGCAGTGTTGGCTTGCTCTGGATTACTGGAGTTGTGAATTCCTCCTTGCTCAACTTCTTCTGCGGTGTTGCTGTCTTCGGTTTCTTGTGCAAGCTGTCGTTGTTGGCTGTCTTCTAATTGTTGTGCGTGGCGTGCTTGCTTTACTCGCAGACGTTGTGCTACGCTTGACCAATCGTGCGCATCGTTTTGCATCTGGTTTCGACAGGCACCAACGACCATTGTTGATAGTCGCTTTGGCTGCGGTTGTTGTTGTGGTCGTGGCTGTTTTGTCTTGTTGGACGCAAGGGCATTGGTTTGGGACCGCTCAGATAATGTTGTCGGCGCCTTTGGCTGAGTGGTAATAGATGTCGGCGCCTTTGGTTGCGGGTTTCGCGTCTCTGGCAACATAGCCACATTTTCAGGAACTGTCCGTGTGCCGTTTGCAACCGCAATCTGACGGCTCTCAAGTTCGCCAAGTCTTGGCCGTGTTGGCAGCGGCGCCGTATCTGGGTCTGATAGCCCAACAGCCTGTCGCTTCTGACCAGCCTCGGCGCGACTAGTATTACCATCCGTCTGATTCTCAGCAGCATAGCAACGAATAACACCGGGAACCGAAGTTTCAGCGGTTACTGTGCGAGGGGTATTCCTTGACTCGCCATCAGCCGCCTCAGCCGTAGAAATCTGATCTGTCACAGAATCAATCGGTGTACTTGTAGGAACCAACTGCGTCTGCACTCTACTCACATTGAATACTGACTCGGATGGCTCAAAAACAAGCGCAAGTGCCTGACGCAGAGCAGCAAGAAGTTGCGACTCATGGCGAATAAGAATGGTACGCTTATCGGGCGTCAGATTGACATCTACAGTCCGAGGATTAATTGTCACTGCAATGGCGTAGAGTGGGAAACGCGTTGGACTGTGGTCTCTGTACATTTCGTTGATTAGCTTTTTGGCTTTGGGAAAATCGCAAGGGCGGCCATTGACAAAGAAGAACTGTCTGTCAGAGGCACTGCGTCCGGATTCGGGAATCGGCTTTGAAATGTGACCGTTGATACACAAATCCAATTGACTCTGCTCTAGACTATCTCCAATATCTGCTGTTGGTCGGTGTTCAAAATGCACAATGTGTGGTCGCATCTGTGTGCCGAATACCGTTAGCAATCTAGCAAGTCGGTCACTCTGTGGCATTGTGCGTACGGATACTGTGTTGCCCCCGCGTGTCTGGTTTGTCAATGATAGACGCACCCCGTCGCTGATCACCGCATACTGCTCAATTAAGGATGTTAGACGAAGATATTCACGACGGACATTCTTCTTTAGATCTTGCTGCCGTACTGGCCACTTGGCAAACAAACCAGTCAATTTTACGGTGGTCCCACGTTCGCGTGCCATTGGTTTCTGTGATATCAATTCTCCGCCTATATCAAACCCCAGTTCCACACCCATTGGCGCAGACTCTCGCGTAGCTGTGGTTATCGTCACATTGGCCACCGCACACAAAGAACTTAGTGCCTCGCCACGAAATCCAAATGTCTCTACACCTTCGAGGTCCTCAAAGCTGCTAATCTTGGATGTCCAATGCTTGCGACACAGCGTTGCAAAGTTCGCCTCATCAATGCCCTGTCCGTTATCTGCCACAATTATCGACGTCAATCCGTTGTCCTTTAGCTTTATCTCAACATTGGTTGCTGCTGCATCTAGACTGTTCTCTAAGAGTTCCTTCACTGATGTTGCTAGATCTACTACTACTTGCCCTGCACACAGCTGCCGCACTGTGTCTTTTCCAATTGCATGCATTCCAGTGGCCAGTGTCATGTGTTTACGGAATACTCCAATGAAAGGTTGTAGTTTAATAGAGAGCTTTTTTTTTATCGTCGAACTTGGAATTTAAATAACCACAAGGAATCCTGAATTAAAAATAAAAACGCGTGAGTCGAATAAAACGCGGAAGAAGACAAGGGCAGGACTCGCGTTTGTTTCACTGCGGAAGTTGTCGATTGTGTGTCATGGCTGTTTATTTTGCATCATATGTGATTGAAGAATTACCTTCTATCTGATCAACAGCTTTTCACGTGAACATATCTGGCTGTAACACGATAGAGCGAATAAACCGCCAAGCTCGTCGTCTTCAATGTTTTACTGTT
Organism: Coemansia sp. RSA 988; assembly: GCA_027577275.1. Taxonomy (NCBI): domain Eukaryota; kingdom Fungi; phylum Kickxellomycota; class Kickxellomycetes; order Kickxellales; family Kickxellaceae; genus Coemansia; species Coemansia sp. RSA 988. Next base: position 69,581 of record JANBQQ010000032.1, on the reverse strand, counting down.
TCATGGACGCGAAAGCCAGAAATAAAAAACAGCATTGGCCTGGCGTCATGGAAACGTAAATGAGTAGCTGGTATTACATATGACATGTGCATACTCGTTGGCAAGGAACAAGTGGCACGTTATAAATATATTGCAATAGCCAAAGGGCTGTCGGACATTAACCCCAAGTAAAGTTAATAGAATAGTCACAGAGTGATTCATCAGCTAAAGGACTGCACTTAAGCGGAGGTCTACCAGAGCTTATATTTCTAATAGTCAACATATGGCTATATAAGACATGTTAGCATTGTATTTTGTTTATGTTTCTATTAAGAGAATAAACATACATTATTTATTCTATATTGAGGAATTCTCTTCGGAGTCCACCGAAGAAGCGTGGTCACCAGCTCCAACCATCTCAGAAGACAATGGAGCAAAAGGGTTTGGTAAGTGGTAGGGCGTACCGTCGGTCAGCGCGTTTCTGGTAGGATTAGTGTCTTGATTTGAAATAAATAGAAGCCTTGTTAAAGAAGTTGCTAGGCGCGCCTTGTTCATGCAATGCTGAGTAGTCCTTGATCCTATCCTTATTCCAATCTCTTTGTCACAGGCCCACTAGATAATCAATTATTATCTCAGCTCGCAACCTTCACAAAGACGCAGAGAAAATTCTCGATAGACTAACGGAGAAATACTAAAACGCAGAAATTTAGCACAAGCTAATGTAATCTCTAATAAAAGCTTCGCAAAATGTCGTATATTCTTGTGTAAAATAAAATCTGGTCATTTAAAATCTTGCGTTTAATACTTGTGCGCTCGGTGTTATATAATATTCTTTGATATTATATGTTGACCTTTGATTAGTTGACAGACACTTACGGTGATGATCAAAGGGTCAAGGGCTGCATTCTAAGCAAGGGGATTATTCCATTTAAATAGCAGTAGTTCTTCCAAATGTTTTAAGGAGAACATTTACTTCTTCTTAAGTCAAACTTTCTACAACACTCGGGCTCCATCTGCCAGAACTTGTTGCTGTTTGTGTCTCTGCTGACAAAATCGGATCTCAGCACTGTCGCAACGTTGGAGTGCGAAACTGGTTTCAAGCGCAAATCGAGGCGGGTCAGTCTGAACAGGGATCAGCTCTGATAACCGCACTTAGCTGGTGTTTTTCGATATAACGCTGCAACTCTCCAGGTTTTTCTATAATATATTTGGGGCATGATGGAGCTTCAATAGCAAAACTAAGAATAGTGCTATCTGTAATTTGTTCAAACTGATAATTTGAGAATTGCAAAGGTTTGCCTTCCATTTTTGATCCATTGTGGAACTCACTTATATTGCCAAAAAGGCCGATAAACATAAACCAAACGTCTTGCTTAGTAGGACGGTCAGTACAATTCCAGCTAATGCAACGGCGGCAATCAGTATCATGTAAAAAAAAACGAGGGCATTTGGTGAATATAACTGTTTCCTCACTACTTTCTATCTCAGACATGATTTTATTATGGTGCAACGGAAAAAGAATATGTGAATAGAATATGTAGAAAATAATTTCCAATTAATAGTGGCAGTCGAAGAGCTTGAAGGATAAAAAAAATGCAGGCATTGCTACAAGTATTTTTTCTTTGAAGTCTGAAGTTGAAAAAGAAAAAGGGTGTGTGAGTTTTTAGAATGGACAACCTTTTGTGGACAATTGTTTCCTTTGAAGACAAGGGGGACTTTAAGGCTTGCCCCATAGTCGGAATGCTGCGGGCGGTACGCTAGCAATGCACAAAGTGTCTTTGAAGTAAAAAACGATGTGTAGTGGATACTTTTGCCAGAATTCCTACACCAACACGCTATTAGTCACACAGTCTCTGACTAATTTAAAAAAAGCATGCGGACGCGGTTCAGGCCATGTATTGATCTACACCAAGGACAAGTGAAGCAGATAGTAGGAGGTACGTTGAGTGACAGTCCTACAGGATTACAGACCAACTTTGTCTCAGCAAAACCTTCACGAGAGTATGCCGAACTCTACCGGAGACATGGATTGGAGGGCGGACACGTAATAATGCTTGGGCCAGGTAACGACACTGCAGCAACAGAGGCACTGCAGACATGGCCAGACAAACTGCAGGTGGGCGGAGGAATCAACGAGACGAATGCTACAGAATGGATTAAGCACGGCGCATCCAAAGTAATTATTACCAGTTACCTGTTTCCATCGGGTCAATTTTCTCAGCAGCGACTGGAGGCGCTTGCGGAGCAGGTGGGACCCGAACGGTTGGTAGTAGATCTGAGTTGCAGACGTCGCAGTGATGGCGGATGGGTGGTGGCAATGGACCGGTGGCAGCGGCTAACCGACATGGTAGTGGATGAGCAGACGCTGAAAAAGTTATCAGGCTTTTGCTCTGAGTTTCTGGTGCATGCGGCGGACGTTGAGGGCCTGTGCGGAGGCATTGACCGAGAGCTAGTAGAGTGCTTGGGAAGATGGTCGCCGCTGCCTGTGACGTATGCCGGCGGCGCATCGTCCGTGGATGATCTGGAATTGGTGAATCGTCTGTCTCGCGGCAGAGTTGATCTGACTATCGGCAGCGCCCTGGACATCTTTGGCGGATCAATGGTCCGCTTTGACGACTGCGTTGCCTGGAACCGTCGTGCAGAACTCACAGCAAAGCATATGTGAGCTCAAGAAGACGGTGGGGCCAGGATACGATATGCGCGGCAGACATTCTCGCTTTGCTCATCTGACTACTGCATTAAATGGAAGTGGATGTCGTATGCATGGCTTTTCACCCACCTTACCCCACCTCGTTTGTATTTGCAGTAGCAGAAAATGGTAGGAATGTAACCTGGCTGCGCATCAGCTGAGTCGCGCACAAACTCAGAGGATCGGTATCTGCGCTATCTCTATCAGGGCCATTTATCCAGTCCTTTCTTTGTTCTAGAGATCTCTTGCGCAACAAACATATATTTTGTTGATTATCCTTATCCTACAAACGCAATTTGTCTCCCTTTCCTGTCGTTTATTTGTGGATAGCGCTAAGAAGAAGCTTGCGTTATATTTCTTGCAAATGACGGTTGGAATGGGCGAGGCCAAAAAGACCAGGCGTCGTGCAAAGGGCCACAGTATGCAGACAACGTCGCCAGCAGTGACAGAAGCACCCAACAATGAGGTTAAAGGAGCGCTAGTGCATAAGGGCGACTTTGGCACAGACAAGAATGTGGATATGGCGAGCGACAACGTTACAATCAAAGAGCACGGGTACAAACCAGCGTACTTTGGGCAGTGGAAAATGGATAGGAGCGACTGGGGAATGCTGGGTGTGCTGCTGTTGCTGGCGCTGGCTGTGCGGTGCTTCCGGCTGGCGGAACCGTCACAAGTTGTGTTCGATGAGGTGCACTTTGGCAAGTTTGCAGGGCGGTACTTGAACGGCACGTATTTCTACGATCTGCATCCGCCGCTGGCGAAGTTGATGTTTGCGGCAGCGGGACGTATAGCTGGATACGACGGCGTGTTCGACTTCAAGTCGATCGGGCTGGATTATGTGGCAGCAGACGTGCCATACGTGGGCATGCGACTGCTGCCAGCGGTGCTTGGCGCGCTGACTGTGCCAATGGCGTATGCGACGCTGCGCAGCTGTGGATATGCGATCGACACGGCAGCGCTGGCGGCGGTGCTGGTGTGCGTGGAGAACGGATTAGTGACGCAGTCGCGGCTGATTCTGCTGGACTCGCCATTGGTATTCTTCAGCGCGGCAACGCTCACATGCTGGGCGCTGTGGTGGACGTACCAGGACCGCGCATTCTCGCGTGGATGGTGGGCATGGCTACTGGCGACAGGTACGGCAATGGGCTGCGCGGCCAGCTGCAAGTGGGTTGGACTGTTTCTATTTCCAACCATCGGTTTATCGACTGCCAAGGACCTTTGGGACAAGATTGCCGACCGCCAACTGTCTCTGCGTCGGTTGATGCTCCACTTTGCCGCACGCGCACTGGCGTTGCTTGCTGTGCCCGCAGCTACATACGTATTCTGGTTCTGGGTGCACTTTGCCGTGCTGCGTCACACAGGCGATGATGCTGCCATGATGTCACCAGAGTTCCAGACGTCGCTGCTGGGCAGTCCGCAGGTTACGACAGACCGCGATGTCTTCTATGGCTCGGAAATCCGCATGCGCACAACCAACGCGAGGAGCGGCTTCCTGCACTCGCATATGCACTTGTGGCAGCACGAGAAAGGCAGCGGCCAGCAGCAAGTGACCATCTACGGCTACGCCGACCCAAACAACCTGTGGGTTGTCGAACCCGCATTTAACACTTCCGTCGACACCTCCGGCGGACCAGTGCCTGTGGCCTCCGGCAGTTTGCTGCGCTTGCGTCATCGCGTCACCGGCAAGTACCTGCACTCGCACAACCACCGTCCGGCGATGGCCGCTGGCGATGACCAAAAGTTTGAGCTGGCAGGCTACGGCTTTGCAAACTTCTCCGGCGATAGCAACGACGATTTCCGTCTGGAAATCCTGCGCGGCGATGCTGAGGGCGCTGGCGAGCACCTGCAGGCGATTGGATCCAAGTTCCGTCTAATACATGTAAACCTTGGATGCGCCGTGTACAACTCGCGCAAGAAGCTGCCCAATTGGGCATTTGGTCAGACCGAGACCAATTGCATGCGCAGCTGCCATCCGCGTATGTCTACCTGGCACATCGAGCATGCGCGTTTTCCCAATGCTACGCAGCCCATGCCCAAGACCGAATACCGCCGTCCTAGTCTGTGGGACAAGCTGCGCGAGTACAACCGCCTGATGGCCGACAGTAACGAGAATCTGACTGGCGACCATCCATTTGCTTCTCGTCCTCAGAATTGGCCCTGGCTGCGTCGTGGCACTGCCTACTGGGGCGGCCATGGCCGTCTGATATACCAGCTGGGCAACCCGCTTGTGTGGTGGGCTTCGCTGGCCGCTGTGGTTGCCTTTGTGCATGTGCGACTGCTGCTGTTCGTGCTGGCCAAGCGTCGCATCTGCCCGCAGCTGGGTGGCGGCCGCGCACAATATCTGTCCTCTGCTGGCTTTTTCTCAACTGCGTGGGCGTGCCACTATCTGCCATTCTTTCTGATGGATCGCGAGCTCTTCCTACACCACTACTTTCCCGCCCTGTGGATGGCCATTATTGTGCTGGCCTGCTCTGTGGATCTCGCTACTTGCGCCCTCCCGCGACCTGTCCGGTCCATTGCGTATCTGTCTGCTTTGCTGGCGGCGCTCTACGCCTTCCATTGCTTCAGCTACATCACTTATGCGCGGACCTGGTCAAAGGACGCCTGTCTGAGCGCCAAGTGGCTGAGCTCGTGGGATTTCGACTGCGAGCACGCTGTGGGCGGTGTACGTGCCACCAACCCGCCCCCTGCATCTGCTGCCGCCACAGTTGCGAAACCCGCACCAGCCGCCATTGTTGCGTCAGACAATCCCCCAGTCAATCCAATGCCTGGAATGTTTAGTGGTGCGTCCAACAACGCCACCACCCAACCAGTCTTCGTGACTCCCGAATTTGTTGGTTCTGCAGATGTTGTGGATGGCTCCCGTTTGGCTGATGTCGCAGATGCTAAATTTCACGAAGAGCTGTAAATTCCAATCCTCCCGCGCCTCTCTTACGTGCGTCTTTCTGTTGTTATGTTTTGTTTTTGAATCGGTATTTTGCATTTCAATTTCTGTTATATGATTTCTATTCCTATTGTGCGAGAAAATAAAAAGTATCCAGCAATTTTTGTGCTGCACAAAGCGTCTCATTTCTGGGCTTCTGGCATGATTTTCTTGTGTCCCGGTTTATGTGGCGCCCATTAGCTCTTCCACTCCTCCGTCTTAGCATTGAGTAAATACTGATTATAGCAAGCTCTCCTCTATGTAGCATTTCTGCATTGCACGACCATCCATATTTTTTCGCGAGTTGGGTTGGTGTAAATTGTATGTATGGCTCTTTCTCTTATTCCTTTTGTTATCCTGCTTCAGTATGTACTTTTTATTATTACTATTTTGCGTGGTGTGCCCTCAAAACATAATTATCCACGCCCGCGCGATATTCTTCTTTTTCACAATTTGCAAATTCCACTATGGAAAAGAATGCATGGCAGCGTTTGACTAGTTCTAGTCTAGCTGTAAATTCTAGGGATAATGTGAGCGATAAGAACCTCATTTACTGTAACTTCTTTTTGCTAGAACATTTGCAATTCTCGCAATATTTTTATATTCTCTCGGAGGTGCATTTATAATTTAATATTTACTGAACTTTTGCTTTTTGTGTTTAATTTTTTTTTTTTTGTAGAAACGCCGGCGCTCTAGCGTATATATTAGCCTTGTTATACAAGCTAAAGGGATACGCAGTATACATGTCGATATGAGGTGATGAATGACAAAACCCAGCTGTGTAGCCAATGAGAAAATTTTATACTCTTTTCTCGGATCCGAGAATACCTTTCTTGCCCTCCGTCCCCATCCGTTTCGGAGCCTCCATGCACGCCTCTGTCTTTTGCTGACTTGCATTTGTTTGTAACGCTGATGCCACATTTAAAATTATTAAGCAACCTCTACCCATGGCAACTATAAAAGTAGCCTAGCTTTTTCTCCTCAAAATGTATAAGTTTTGGAATATTATCACCACTACCGATACATACAAACCACTCCCATCTATTTCTTTCTCCATTCTAACGACGAAAAGGACGGCTCTTTTTCATTACGTGTAACTTCTTGTAGTGTATTCTCACTCACTCTGTATAGATTAACAAGTATATTGCAATAATCTTACTAGCAATAATGTCTACCCGCGATATCCACGTTGTTGTGGTTGGCATTTCCACTGCTGGCATTGCAATCTCCAAGGCTATTGCTACACTATCCAAGGATGGCAGATATCCAAATCTGCATGTTACAATAATAGACCGCAACTCCTACTGGTATTATATGATTGGAGCACCGAGGGCTGTCGTTGACAAACAGTTTGGCCACCAGCTTTTTTTCCGCCAAGATACGCTGCTGACGCCATTTGAAGCTGACCCGCTCCACCCCAAGCATCGCTTTATTCAGGCTTCACTTGTTGCTGTAAACAGCAACAAGACCATAGAGTTGAGCAATGGAGAGAAGCTGTCATTCGACTATCTACTGCTAAGCACTGGTGCAACCAACAGCTTCCCAGCCAACATCATTGCTCCTTCATTGGAAGACGCTAGGAGCCGACTGCTTCAACTACATGACGACGTCAAGCAAGCAAAAAGCATATTGGTTATTGGCGGCGGAGCTGTAGGTGTTGAGACTGCAGGTGAGATTGCGGCCGAATATCCAAAGAAGAAGGTCACTCTGGTGCATTCGGGGGCTCGCCTGCTACCGCCAAACTTTAAATCTGGTATTAGCGACGGCGCCGTACACAAGCTGCAGCAATTGGGTGTTGAAGTTGTACTGAACGAACGCATGGTGATTCCGGTTGAAACTTCTTTTGATGGTACGATTCGCCCATTATCACTCAAGGGAAAGTCTGGCAAAACGTACGAGTCCGATATGCAGTTTCTTACTATTGGTCCCAAGATTCGTACTGGCTACTTGGAGTCTCTAGAAACCCAGTTGGGCACTAAGTTACGCGAAGCAAATGGTGCTATCCAAATCAAGTCAACATTCCAGCTCAACCACGAGCTGCTTCCGACTGTTTTTGCTGTTGGCGATGTAAATTCGCTGCCTGCTGGAAACAAGTATGCCATGAAGGCTGTTGAACAAGCACAAGTTGCTGCTGCTAACGTAATTACGATGATTGAGGCCTGCTTTGATCAACATGAAAAGGCCTGCAAAATCTCTTTGGAAAATTGGAACAGCAGCGAGGCCAGTATGATTTTTGTGCCCATTGGCAGAAACCTGGGTGTTGCCCAGGTCGGAGGTGTTGCACTTGGGCGGTCTTGTGTTGGTGACATTATTGTGCGGAATGTCAAGGGAAAGGATTATTTCTTGGCCAAGGCCGCATCTGGTTTCCCGTCTGGTGCCAATGCCTAGTTACTGGCTTTTCTCACTGCTCTTGAGAGTTACTCTTTCTTTTTTATTCTTTTCAATTATGCGCTGTTTGTCTTGTTCTGGCACTTTGCAAGCTTTGGGTTTATTTGTTCAAGCTTCTAATAGAATTCTTATATGACTGACTAATTCCAAACAATAATCAATCTGGTAAATATGTTGCAGTGGCCGAGAGACTGCCAAACTTTTCACCTTATTAAGGCAAATTAAATGGGCAGCTAGTGATTGGTTAAGGGTATGAAAAGAGATCTGACAAACCTACCGCTTTTAATAGTCGGTTCAATGGCTATAAAGATGCCAGTTGGATAAATAGCTTGTGTTGCGCTTAAAGATAATATAAATATTTTATTTTGGGAGGATTGCCAGTGGTTGTCGCCTCCAAAATACTCAGAATGCAAGTTAATGTGTTGCGGAGTTCAAACAATGCTCTTACAAGTGCAAGAGTATTTGTTTAGTGCCACAACCGCCCTTGGAACGGGGTAGCCGCAGTTTACTTTTTGCGATATTTGCTTTGGTTATTATGCCCGTAAACTGGCACTGATTGTTTGCAATTTTTATTCTTACTATTTGTTAAAAAAGATGATGATTGGTTTAATAACTTGTTCTTGGTACTTATAAGTTTTTCCTTTAATGTAAGCTCCCTTTAAACTATCTATAAAATCTTAACACTTGCATATACACTTGTACCTGCGACACTATTTACAATCCAATATATTTATAATTCTATTTAGATGATTGTCTTGAAAACCTTAGAAACCCGTCTTTCCGCTGTAGTAATCCCCTATATGGTTGTTTTTCTCAACTAAGTTAATTTTGAATGGTTTGGATTATGTTTGCATGTAATTTATTCAGGTGTTTCTTGGCAAAAAAATGGACAAGAAAACTAAATAAAAACATCATAATACTTCAAATGATCAGTATCTGCACTGAGAAATAGGCGGCAACGCCGCCATTGCAAAATTCAGACAAGACTAGCTTTGCTTTTTTGGTTTAAGCTTTTAAGTTGGTGAGCAACAAATGCACTCAGTGCCAACTTACGTTGGATACTTCAGTCCGTAAATATAGGTTTACCATCGTCTGTTTTATCAACATTCTGGACCAGGTATGGAAACACCCGATTGACATCTGCAGGGTCAACAATTTCCAACTTTCTATCTTCTTCATTATCAGAAAGTGTGAAAGTTTCCAGATTGCAATTTAGAACAATTAGTCCCCCCTCTGCAACACCCTCTGAATCACCATTTGCATCACTCACAGCTTTATACAGATTAAGCTCAAGATCATACTTATCCTCAAGGCGGGGCTTACTAAACTCTTCTTCAATTGGCCTCTTTAATGTAACTCCATTGTATTGTCCCTTACTTTGACTTATTATTGCATGCTCAGCTGCTTTACAAATGTCTTCATAGCTAGTAAATTTCGTAAGTTCAAGCTTGTACTTAGGCCCCGTTCCATCGGAGTTGCGTACCGCAACTACCCATGGAAACTTATTTAAAAATTTCGGGTGCTCCGATACATTTTCAATAAAATTTACTTTCATAATAAAATATTAATCACCTGTCTAGGCTGTAAATATAAAGAATAAGTATTAGAGACCTTGGGACAGTTGTTGTAACGAAAATGGATAAACAAGAGAAACTTGCTTGCTTTTTATATCTGTCAGTAGCTCTTCTTTATTGTGTTCATTGGGGGTTTTGCTAGTAAGTTAAATAAATATATTTATCTTTGCAAGAGAGTAAAAGCTTCAATTACCTAATCCCTCTAAGACTCATTTGAAACAAATATGGGCTGGTCGTTATCTGTCTTATCCACATTCTGAACTGTGTATGTAATTACCTGACGTACCTTTTTTTTTAAGCTTTTCAGTGCTTATGACTCCTTTCATATCGTCAGAAATATCAATTGTTTCACAATCATCAGAATATAAACCGTATATTTCCCTATTATCAGCTTGGTAAAGAAAAACTGGATTACCATTGTCATGTACAAATGAAGGTGTAGTGACTACCTTATCATGTGATGGCCTCTTCACTGTAACTCCACAATAATCTACTTCGCCTTGGGTTTCTATTGCGCTCTCGGCAGCCACATACACATTTCCATTACTAGCTTCATTAACCTCAAATTTAAATTCAGAAACTTTTTCGCCATCAATTACCCTTGCTACGCATAGTTTTTTGTTAAAAAAAATCCCGAAGCAATGAGAAATCGTCTACACGTGTTGCTTTCATTTGCCTGTTACAATTGACTGTTAAAGTTGTAAAATATGCAGAATAAGTGTGCTGAATGGTTGATACTACTATTGTAAAAAAAGACAGTGACAACGCAAGAATTTGTTTGCTTTTTATATTTACCGGCAGTAGTTTCTTTTTACATTTGTTGGGGATTTCATTATTAAAAATAAATTAATTTTTTGTGTTGAGGTATTTGTTACAAGGACGCAAAAGCCAGCGCAAAGACAACACTGGCCTAGGGTCATGGGAACATAACCGAGTGGTTGGTATTGCATATATCACGCGTGCACTCGTTACAAGAAACAGGTTACACAATATAAATATGGTTGTGTATGCGAACAACAGAATTTTGCAATGTTTCTTCAGTTAAAGATAATTCCAATAAATATTATTAACTTTACCACACGAAAGACGTAACATATTGCTTTCGACTGAAATAATAATAAAATCTGTCAAAATTAAACCCCAAAAAGAAGCATCTTTCTACTTGCAGCTGGTGTTCAAAAAAATTTAAAAAGCAATTTATAACCATAAAGCCCCATCGTCAAAGGGAAAATGTGCACATAGTAAACAAGTGACAACCCAATTTTTAAAAAAAAAAAAATTATAGTCATGGGGTTTTAAGACTCCGCCATTAGGATGAAATTACTGGTGTTATTTTTGCAAAATTATTAGCGTTGGCGGTTGACTATTTTGGCGGTTTTGGTGCTGTGGGGTTGTGCCATTTGGGCAGTGTGTTTGTGTTGTGGGCAGGGGCGTTGTTGGTGGACAGAATAACCAGACAAACCGTGTGGCCTTTAACAATTCCACATGTAACTACACCTTTTTTTACGGGATTACGGGCAATATCAAGGTAAGTTGTATGTGTAGTATTTTATTGCTGAGATGTTGTTAAAATTGTTTACTGTGTGTCTCTATTCAAAACTACTACCAATATGGCGCTGTTTTGTCTCTTGAGTTTTTCTTCTTGTCTGCTAACGCCAACCACGCACGCCAACAGCACACACACTTCGCATCTCATGGCGCTAAGCACAAGTCAGCTCGCTGCCAAGAATTGGCTTGACCGAAGCAAATATTATTTTTTGATGCACAAATAATTTTCTTAACAACAGTAGTTTGTTGGACAAACGTCCCCACTTTTAGCGAACATTTTTTTAATTGCCACAGTGAGTAGACTTGGGACAAGAAACAAAGAATAATAAAATTGGAAACTTATTGGCCCTAATTTAATACAAAAGAGATTTTTTGACCAAATTGAATTGGGCGCTAAATTTGCTAATCGTGGGTGGATTGCAGACGGACTAGGCAACGCCTGACTTCGTCTTTCCAATCAACTACTATATAGGCGTAAATAAACTGCGTCAGCGAAGAAAATATAATTGAAACGCAAATACCACTCCACAGACCCAGCACTTGTAGGTTTACCTTGAACCCTAGATAGAAGCCTATTGGTATGGCAATAAAAACGTAGCTAAACATAAATAAGGTTGCGCCAACCATCTGTCGCCCCAGTCCACGAAGAACTGAGTTAAGCACGCCGTTTAGTGCATCGCATATAATAAATGTACAAACAACTGGTATTAGCTTTACTGTCTCGCGTATAATATCTGCATCATTGGTATACACGGATATCCACCACTCTCCGCGTAATGCAAGGAATACTAGGCACATAAGCCCAACGCCCACTGCAACTATGATAGACATATCACGGGCAATACGTGCTTGACGAGGCTTTCCCGAGCCTATAAGATTGCCAATACGAGGACCAATGCTGTATCCAAGACCCATGCTTATCTGGTATGCAAGGGAGATAATATTTAGTGTAATAGCCGATGCCGCAAGTGTTACAGTGCCAAAGTAAGACGAGCCAATATTAAGCATCTCAAAGCAAACGTAGTCGGAGCTGATTATAACAACTGCTGGAGCTGCTAGGCGGTAAAATTCTTGCATATTACGGAATATCTTTGGGTCCCATCCACCCCAGGTCTCAGCTGCACGGCTAAACCGAATATAGACTAGAATACTTGCAAGCAGCAACCAATATATAAATACATCAGCCAACGCTGCCCCTTGGAAACCAATACCAAAGGTTGGCGACCTCACAAGAAGATAATTCACAACCACATGGATTGGCACGGCAAAACACAAAATGACTGCCCCACCAATCATAATTTCCTGTGACTGAAGAAAGCACTTGCATGCTTCAAATAACGATAGAGGAACAATACCTAGTATCAGAGTCCGCAGATACTGGCCGCCAAGCGCTGCAACTATCGGACTCTGGTTGATAGCAAGCAGTATGCGTTCCCCATTCCACATAATTGGTATGGCAAAAACCATATAGAGAAGGACGGCAATAACTCCACGCTGAAAGTGAAAGCCGACCATGGTCTTGTCGCGCGAAGCAGTAAAGGCGTTGCTGCAAAACGTCTCCATTGCACCCATCATGCCAATCACAGGCCCCAGGCCAATAATGCCAAAGCATGTTCCTGCTAGCGTCATTGCTGAAAGCTCGGTTGCACCCAAGTGCCCAACCGACACCACATTGATAAAAAGAATACATTGCTGAAGCAGCAGCGTCAGAGCTGTTAGAAAAGAAGAAGACGTCATCCACTTTAACTCCTTGATTGCCACAGTAAAGTAGGGCTCACACGTGTCGCGCTTGGCTATCTCAATACTCGCGTGCGACGGTGAAACATGCAACAGCGACGTAGACTCATTGACGTCGTGTTCAATAGCGCCCCCTTCAACGTTTGAGTCAGTGTTTGCCATTTTTACTAATTGTAAGGCTGTGCAAATAAAATATTAGGAATGCAAAAAAAATAAAATAATCAAAGACGGTGACAGGCGAGCTGCTTTTAAGTACAAAAACAATGTGTCTAAGAAAAAGACAGTGACAAGAACAACCGCAAATGCGAACGATGCTCATCCCGGAAACACGCATGCATAAAATTTCTGATTAGAACAAAAATTATGATGTGCCAACATTTGAATGACATGAGTTGCAAGTGTTATTATTTAGACATCGGGTCTACATATTGATAGATTTGCAATAAAAGAAACATGATTGTACATTACAGAAACGCTGGCCACATGCGTGCCTACTACTAATGCCGAGTTGAAAATCAAGGAGTTATGTCTGCTTTGACTAGTGTATTGCATGTGAAGTGGATGGGAAACAATTTTTTATTGGGCCGTGCTGTGTGCTCTGTATAATTGCCGACAGTAAACAAAATCTAATCAAAAACCCATTACCAAGATGTAAAATAATGTATTTGAACTTAAATTGCTTGTAGACACCAAAAGACAAGGGCACATTGTCAGCGTCATTATAGTTTTCTAGCAGAATTATTTTTGAAAGGATAGCCACAGCTTCGTAAAAAAAGGACAAAGGCGAGGAAGCATAGGTTTAAAGCCATAAAAATTAACTAAAAAGCTGGCAATACACCATTCAGCTAAATCTTCTTGACACAGATCAGAAAGCGCACTATAAAAATAACAGTTTGTATTAGCAGTTGCCTTACCAAGCTTAAATTTATTATTATCATACGTAGGCAAGTGCACGATACATTCTTAGAACATATATGTGGCAGATGGACTCTGTGTTGTTGTCAATGTTGCACAGGTTTTACAGTTATTTGTATCTAGTTGCTTATTAATTTTTCAATTAAATACAAAAGATGAACAATGTTTACTCAGCAACGAACAAATATAATGGTAATAACATAAGGATACAATTCTAAACAGGTGTAAATAAGAAGTTTGCACTTTTATTTGAAGGCGATCGACTGGAGTAAGGGAGTACAGTATGAGAGTCACCAGATGTCTGTGCTGGTAGTGTTCCAATGTAAGCTGTATAATTTCCAGCAATTCTGAGATCAGTAGGCACAAAGCCCGAACTAAATCTATGGAATGGGTCGTTATCTGGTAACATTACCTGGGCAGTGGTTTGCGGAGATACAGGTGGGATGTCAAAGGGATCAGCAGGATTACTCATTTGAACATGTCTTCCAACAGTAGCTTGATAACTTTGCCTTTCCCGCGTGTGAGGTCTTGTAGCTTTACGACTTGGTGGACGGGGTTCTCCATTGGGCAAATACTCTGCAGTATTAGAAGTATCATCAAATAGATTAAAGTCGTTCTCACTGCAGAAAGTCATGTTGGTTCCTGTCGCATCATAAGAAGTCGATTTTATATCGTATTCATGCTGCAAGCCATCTTTTTGCAGTTTTGACGTCCACCTCTCCAAATAAAGATTGCGATTAAATAAGCAGTTGATTAATGGAACACCAACTATTGCCCACCATACTAGATTAGTACCTAGATGATCCATGCCAGTAGTCAGAAGTCTGAGGGTTTGATTCAATGGGTAATTTGGTTTAGAAAATTGCATGGCTGTGGAGAAAGTTAGGATCGCAAACACAATTGAACAGGAAAATGCCATTTCTCGACTCTCATTGAATGAACTTTTGATATTGCGTATTTTCCAATTTATAATGGCGATAAGCAGCCACGTAGCCCAAATATATCCATAAAGCGCCGCACGAAAGGGTTTAGGGCAGTAGCATATATCTAGGGCCGGAATATATTCGACAGTTACCGATGGCTTTAGCACTTGAGTGATTATTCCGTAGATCAGCGTACATACGCCATATATGAGAAAAGGCAAATAGAATCCAAGTCCTCTATATGACCGGTTTTGACAAAATACCCTGAATAATCCATATGAGCGTAAGGCAATCAGTGCACTGACTGTACAAACTCCAAGAAGTACTCTTACCCACACTCCTATTCCGCGACAGTTGGTTAGAATGGTGTTTCTGAGATGAACATGACCATTAATCTGAAGATCACCAATAAACCAACATATACAGGAGAAAAGAGCACATGCCATGAGAACTGGATTCTTTGACTTTAGAGGTGGATACCGTCGATTCCATAGTAAAAATATCACCGCAAATATGTCAATTCCGTATACTGTGGATATTACTATTATTAGTGCCATGTCTTTGGTGCTTATTGGGTCAAGCTTGTAGCCTAGCTGCTCGGCTAGCTTGACACGATTTTGCTCAGCCACTGTAAACGAAAAAGACATGCGTTCTGTGTGCACTATCTATTCTGTTTCCTTCTTTGTCTATTCGATGTGGCAGTTGGTAAAGAGTGGGTGTGGATACACCGCAAAATATTTTAGTGAAAAGTAGGTCTTTATATGTTTGTGTGTCTATGCTTTGAAAAAAGGGCAGAAAATGTATAATGCAAAAAAAGAATACTATTACACTAAAGTAAAAAATGTAAATGAAGCGAGTGATGTGCCTTTTTCATGTTGCAAAATAGAGAAAACACGATTGTTGCGCATGTGGTCACAAGGCAATTGTGCATTCAGAGAAACACTCTTTAATGATAGCTTGGGAGAAAATGACCATAAAAAAAAGAGGTGCAACGTGGAAAAACATTCTCCATCTTTTTTTCCCGCCAGTTAGACAATAAGAAAACAAATGTTCTGTCATGCAGCAGCTCAAAAAGAGTGTTGTCAAATAGAGTATGAGGAGAGAAGTGTGACGCAGCTAATAGACGCTGCCAAGAAACTTTCATTAATTTTTTTGCTTATATAAACGTATGTCCAGAGCACACATAAAATTTAAAAGGCAGCATCCAAAAGGTGATAACCGTAACTTACCGTATTAAGAAATTAAGGTGAGTAGCCTGCAAGATGAATAGGGCTTGCTTTTAAGCTTCGTAACTAGTTTTTTTACAACAACTATAATACAACGTCGTTTTTGTTGTTGTCGTCGTCAGGTCATTAGATTAAAGAACAAGAAGGAAGAGTTTAAGAAGCGTGTGCGGAACATTGGTACACCAGATATGTTGCCAACTAATCAGGGAAAACGGCTGCTTTATATAGAAAAACCAAAATTATATTCCAATTGGCTTCTGTAAGCAGGTTTTTCCCCTTGACTTGGGAAAAAGCGACAAACTCCTTCCTTTCTGCAACCAGGAGTACAATGAAACACATCTCTTCTGCAAATACTCAACGTCTAGAAAACAACTAATCTATAAAGGAATGATGCGCAGAAGAGGTCAAGATGCGGCTATTGCAGATAAATGCAAAAATGGGTCACAGCTGTTACTTGCGTCTGTTGGTATGATTTTCGTGGTCTGGTCTCATTTGCATCTTGCAACTATTTTGCACACTAAGCTTAGATTTTATTGCAAAATACATGTGGTTTTTAATCTCAATCCACTTTGCGACCATAAAGAAATCTCGTTAATTTTTGAAGTGAAGCGACGTATAGTTGTGAATATCTTGTTTGTTTTTGAAAAATAAATATCTGCGCTGCCTTTTCTGGCATTCAATTGCCAATGCATTATCGTGCGTGTAAACCATCCACAGAGAATGGAGAGATTTGGAAAGTTTTCTTAATTTGGAAAGCTGTCAAGCATACCTCTCTTGTGTCTGTCGGCAATCTCAATTATTTTAAAAGAAAACCATTTGTTGCAGTCCAAATGATGTGCATTGCGTATATTGTATTGTGTCTTTGCCAAATGCAAATATGATAGCAATAAAAAAGCTGTGAAGATGATCAATAAATGGTATTCAGAATTAACTCAAAATGCTGCACTGTCAAGTTTTGTGAAACAAAAGCAAAAAAGGACTTTGGAACATGGGCTCAACTACCCGCGATTGCACCCATTCGGCACTGAATAATCCTCGGTGTGTGTCAGATTTGTAGAGCTGGCATTAAGCCCGAGGCCGCGTTTGGCAAAGCCCCGCCACACATTACATTTATTCTTACCACCCGTGAGGTTCTCTTCCGCTTGTACAATGGCATTGCGTGCATCGATAAACGAGGGGCTGCATGGCTGGAGTTTCATTCCGTCCAAGAGGATCTGCAACATTACTGCATTTCCGCCATCCAGTTTGTGCTCAAAAATATTGCGGCTTATTCCATACGCATCTATAAGATTCCACAGAACCTCGTAAAGCATTGACGCCCAGACTTCACCAATGTTATGCACTTCTTTATAATTGGGGCTGTTCAAGTCCTGGTACATGTGTGGGTTGGTTGTCAGATTGGTAGAATAAGGGAACATTCTTATATTCCGGCCATACACATATTCTCCCAGTGTCAGATCAAGCTTGCGTGTATCATCTGATTTGATTCGCAAGATACACGCTACAATGTCGCTCCATCCCTCGCCCATTCCTGCCGCCTCGCCGTCGTTGAGACAATCAGCATTGGACGGGCCACCCGTCAATCTACTGGAGATGCCGTGGGTAAACTCATGTGCGACAATATCCTGCTCGAGACTGCCATCGCGGTCAGGCGAGGTTGCATTCCATACGTACATACGCATCACTCCATGCTGGCCATCGGGCGGCGAGAAAAACATTGCGTTGTTCATGGAACCCCCATCTTGTGCATTCGCAACAACGTAATCACCTCCGATGCCTTGTCCACTAAAGTTGATATCCTGAAAGTTACCTGCCGCCTCATTGAAGCCGTAGACAAATGCAAGATCGTGCATCATGTTGACCGTGTAAAATAACTGCGTAATGGAATAGTCCACATACTCGGATGGCTTTGTAGAGTTGTCAAATGGAAAATCAAATGCAGCGGATGGCGCTACAACAGGCCGGTGGTTATTAATCCAACTATCTCCACCGCCTGGGTTGTTTTGTGTCCAGACATTATTTCCAGCGGTAGTATTGGATGCAACCCACCCTTTGGGACTGGCTTCTATTAAAGCCGAATTACTGATAAGTTGTCGCTCCCCATCAGCAGGAGACAAGACAGTGCGTGGAAGTACCCGGTAGCTCTCCATTCCGTACGCCCAGTCGTTTAGAGCTTCAATACGGCTGTGGTCTGCGTCTATATGGGCACTCCACCAATGGTTGTCCTGTTGAAGACAAATATGCCAGACATGAGCAATTCTGTTATCAGACGTGTGGATGAGCTCTTGCGTTGCTGTGCATTTTTCTTCGGTCGTCGTATACTTGGAAATACCATCGATTTTAAAGCCATTAACACCAGTTGTCGGTTCTTTAAAAACGGATACTGCTAGACTGGAAAGCGCCCTCTCCTCGATATCAGCACCAACAGTAGAAGTAAGCTGCATTAAAGCTGATTGGAGGGATCCCAAACTATTGGCATGTGCGATTTGAGAGCCGGACGCAACCGCACTATGTGTGAGTAGATGCATTGGTGCAAACGATTGGCTTGAAGAGATAATGCGCCCTTGGGTGTCAATGTTGATGTTTGCTAGTCCATTTGCCACATCCATTCCATTGACAGTTTGCCGTGCATATACATGTGTAAGCATTGATGCGGTATCAGTATATGCATCTGTAATTCGGATGTTGTCAGCTGGTATATTGTGTATGGTCTCGAGGTATGTAATAGCCACATTTACTTTGCTGGTCAGATCTGGCGATAAGTTCATGCTTCCTGACCCAGTCAAAAAAACTGGATTGTTAGAGCTGTGAGGTTTTGCAACTTTAAGAGGTTTGCCATAAATGTTAAACAGTGGCGGGTTGTTATGTGTAGGTCTGAACCTGTCGATATGACGTCGGGTTATAAAATTGGTTGTGGTGCTGGCTGCAAGTCGAGTCAAAGTGGCAAACGCCATGACGCATATTGAAGCTTTCATGTTAAAGACTTTGTTACTAATTTATATTCAAGAAATGTGGGTATCTGGACTGAATAGCTAGAAATTACCTATGAGAGTGTGCACTCTTCTCAACAGAGCGGGAAGAGCAAGTCACACTAACGCAAGCAATAAATAACTAAAATAGTAGTCTCTAAATGCTAATAAAGAAGATAAATGCTCTTCAAATAGTGAAGCTACTAGCGTACATTATCTTCTTCTGCTTGTCTGTCTGCTACTCGCGTGTGAGGCAGGAATCCAGTGTCACAGCCAAGGGATGCTATTAACAAAAAATGGACAGATGGCAGAGTCAATACCAGGTGGTTCCCACATGCAACAGCACTCGCACCTGGGTTCTGTAGAAACCTCCTTCCCCCCGCGCAGAAACATTTGAATCATTGTTGTCCTGAGCATCAGCGATGGTCACGGTAATGAGTGCTTCCATGGTGTGGTGGCGAGCGACGTGAGGGAGAGTAGCTGCCATAAGGCGGCGGCCAGGCACCAGAATCCACTGCTTGCGGCGCGGAAAATGGCTGGAATGGCACGGCGCCATGTGGTGTTGCAAGCAAATGAGACGATCCCATCACATGCATAATCGGACGAGTAGGTGATCTGGATCTGGAATTTGCGTTAATTCGTGACCGATAATCTTCAGGATATCTGGACGAGCGGTATCTGCTGTCATAGCGCCGCACAGATGGGCTTCGATCTCGAGTACGACTGGAGCGACTACGGTCGCGAGAATAACCAGAGCGTCGATTCTGACTGTTTCCTCTTTCTCTGTAGGGAGGTGTTCGACGGTCCCACCGAGACTCTCGCTCACCATACCGTGCAGCACTTCTGTTCAACGACGGTCTGCGTATAGATGGCGACACATCCCTAGCTTTTGTCGATTCTATTGGCGTGATGGCTGGATATGAAGAATCGTGCACTTCTCCTTCTTCCTCGCCTGCCTCAATCTCGCCATCCTCTGAAGACGGCGATGCAGGAACAGTGCTAATGGTAGGCTTTTCTTCTGTAGCTGATGCTTGGCTGCGCGCAGACGCTACGTCTGTTAGCTGTTGAAGATCTGCCTGGCTGGTTTGACGCGATGACGAATATTCACGAATATACGAGGACGAAGGTCGTGTAGATAACATAGGTTCCATAGCCGTAGACGGTGCTTCTGGAGCTACAATTGGTTTCAAGTCCACAGGCCTTCTGTCAACGACGCTCCTGGCAGGAGAAGATGGCAATCCGTCTGCGCTATCAAGCTCCATGTCAGAACTGCGAGTCTCCGCCACCTCGTAGTATTCAGAGGCTCTTCCCTCTCTCGTAGAAGGCGTAGTTGCATGCGCTGTAGTGCGCTCCCGTGTATGAACAGCAGTCTTCGGTCTGTGCTCAACCAATATGTGGGGTGGTTGGCGGTAGCGTACCTTGTGGCCATGCTTCCCAAGCGCAGGCTGGGCAGTCTCTGGCCAGAATCCCGTAAACGAGGGTATAAACCGACCGTTGACCTCAACCATTGCATCCGACGCATTGATTTTCCTGCGCTCCTCGCTCATCTGTCGCATAAACCCAACCCGACCTGCTGCGAACACCTCATCGTAATACACATGGCATATCTCGCCAGTATCAAATCGAACTGCCAATACCATTTCACTGACTTGTTCAATGCGTCCAGGAAAGAACTCTGTGCTAATCGCAGCATCAGTGCCGTAGTCATCACGGAACAATGCATATATCTGATCACCAGGACGGTATACCTGTTCGTATGGTCGCTTGATTGCGAGTATCTGATCCCAATACACCACCCAAGTGTGCTGTGCGTCGGCTCCTGCTTTGTCTAAGTCCTCCACTGTATACATGCCCTTGGGTGCATCGCAGGCAGTGATATCCACGAGAAGACAAATATACGGTGGTGTATGTTGTAGTATATCGGTAGTTGAAAGAAATGCCGCTACGCTGTCGCCTCGACGATAGAAGTTGTGGCCCCTACCTGCTCCTCTCGTCCCGCGTGGAGGAAGACGAGGCGGATCCAACTCCAGCGAACGCGTTGCAACCTGTCGGTGCTGTCTTTTATGTTCATTCGATGCACTCGGCCCACATAATTCATCTATTGCTTGTGAAATGTTCGCTTTTAGTCGGTCTCGTCGTTCTGGTGCAAGCCAAAAGTTGCGTACGTCCCTCTCAATTCTCTCCATATCGCGATTCCGTCCAAAGTGCTCCAGCAATTGTTTTTCGAGAAATTTCGCCTTATCCTTTGACCAACGCATCTCTGGATCCTCAGATATCGTCTGCAAAGTCCCATTTACGTTCTTCTCGAAGGCTTTGCCACGCTCGCTTGCGATAAACGAGTTGGTGACCTCCTTGCGTAGTTTATAGAAGGTGCCATTCTGCTGGGTCTTCTCCAACACCTGCTCTGCCGTTAAAGACATACCAGTACGCAGTGTTGCTTCGCGTTATTAGACAGCGCAGACTGGAATAAAAATAAAAAGAAAAAAATAAGCAACAAAGGTTACAATTTGTTTGAAGAGTTGGAATTGCGACTGTCCTGCTCTCACGCGTTAAGGCATTGTGATTATACACGTGACTAAATTAGATAGGCTACATCTGCCACCGAATCTAATCAAAGTCTGGTAACCTTGCCTGAGCAACGCAGGAACATGTGCCCATGCATTAGGTGCTGCCGTGTCCGCGATTCGCACAAAAGAACATATTATTTCTTGGGAATCTTGGAAGATGGCACTTCAAGAAGACCAACCGTACGCTTGTCAATCTAATGTTGATAAAATATGCACGGTCCATAGATTGGACTTCTTTTTGGCATATGGAGCGAAACTTCTGAATAGACCTCCGCGGAGTGCTCCAAGCGGAGTTGCATCACGAGGAAGGATAATCTTCAGCCAGCTCACTTTTATTACTTTTATTCGCGGATTCCGCTAATCCGTTGGTAAACTCGTCACAAGACAAAATGTAATAAAGCACATCTGCAATTATATTCTTTTTATCCATCTCAAGATTTTAAGCTTGCAGATTCCGTTCAATACTTTCACGAGATTGCGCATCTAAACATTAAAAAAAATAATAGAACCATGTAATTTGCACATGGGATTTTCATCTTACAGTTTAACATACAACTAGAATATGTAAGAGATTATTTGTTGGCATCTGTTTTTTCTGCTAAGGGTTTTGGAGATCCCCTAGCGCGGCTGTATGGCGAACCAGAGTTGGTTTCGCAAAGCTACGGTCTGTATAAAATTAGTTAGTAGTCGCCCAGGAACTTTCAGAATAGCGCATAGCCACCATTTGTCCGTGCTCTTCCGCTATACCAAGATTCGCTCCTAACTTTCTGATAATATTCACTACGCGTATCTGTGCCTTACCACTTATTACAATGAAGTTTTCTATTGTTATCGCAGCTTTTACTGCAACGGCAATATCATTTGTCGAGACATCTCCTATTCCTAAGAGCTTGACACCTACACTGTATGTTTTTGGTGATTCCCTTTCCGACATTGGAACGCTAAGGCAATTAACTGTTGGCCTGCTTCCTCCTCCGCCCTATTGGAAAGGTCGTTTTTCATCGGGCCCTGTCTGGAACGAGTATCTGGCCAAACTTCACGGATTTAATCTCTATAACAAAGCCATTGGTGGAAGCACCTCCGACAATGACAATTCAGCATTGCTGGATTTCTTTAATCAAGGCCTTCCTATAAATATTCCGAGTACCGAAGATCAGATAAACTTTTTTAAAGCCATAAGGCCTGGATACTCTCTGACACCCACGCGTAACAACGATATTGCTGTTTTGGAAGTTGGCGCCAACGATTTCTTTGCTGAAATGCTCAACCTGTCTACTGGGACGTTGTCAGTCAGCAGCTTTGTCGATACTCTGTCGAATACAGTGGTGGAACAACTCGAGAGGCTACGCACCATTGGATTTAAAAACATTATTGTTACGGATCTTGCCGCAATCCAGTACACGCCTTTTGCTGACATTTTGAACATGGTGGATCTCGCAAACTCTACTGTCAGTTTGTATAATCAGGTGGTGGCTAAGAAAGTTAACGCTTGGGCCAACAGTACCAAAGGACTCGGTCTATTTGCCATTGCTGAAATTGGCAAGTTTGTTGAAGTCACTGCCAAATCCGACACTGTGCTCAATGCGCTTGGGATTTCCAATGTCAAAACCTCGTGCGTTGGAGGCAACCTACTGAATCTGGTCCAATCCGACAATAAGCTGATTGCACTGCTGAAGCTTGTGCTTAATGCCAAGGAAAACCTAATGTGCAGCAATCCCAGTACCAACTATTTCTTTGACTTTGTTCACCCAGCCGAGCGCGTTCAGCGCTTGTTTGGATACTACAGCAGCGAGCTGATTAGCGCATTAAAGCAAGGAAAATCGTTGGAGATGAGCGAGGCAACCATGCTAGCGCTTATTCAAAAGTACAATCTGGGCACTGAAGCACCCAAGCCTGCTGCTATTTAAATTTAATTGACTCTGTCTTGGTTATTTCTAATATATGAAGCTATTATATTTGCATGTATACGCTTTTTAGAAGAAATGTCTGCATGCTTGCTGCGAGCTCCACATACTTTTTGCTACAAGTGATGCTTATCATCAGGCCAACCATGCTGGCCAACAAAGGCATTGCTAATTTGATGTGCCGGATTAGCATGTTGTCCCTTGTGGCTATCCAGATCTGCTGTATCAGACCAACACATTATGGCCAGATTGCTGGCGTGGGACGAGTATATATGTTGATTGTGCAGTACGTGGCTTAGCAGCTTTGCAGCCGTTACTGCCACGCTTCTTCTCATTCTCTGCCCAGCCTCTTTTGGATTGAATTGCTACCAAAGAGGCTTGATAGGCTTCCCATGAAAATAGGAAAGAAAAATAAAGCAAAAGAAAGGCCACGAGAAAGTGGCTGTGGACCTTTATCTTTCTTCCATGTGTATTTCTACCCCCTATCTACTCTTATAATCTCCAGGCTCAGTCTACACAAATTTTTTGCATAATCTCATAACCAACAAGCACAAATCATTCTTTATTAGCTACTACACGAGACAATGGCTATCTCCGGACTAACAGCCGGTGTGGACTATCTGTTACATATTCTATTCGATCCACTGCATCTTTCTGGTGTCGGTAGTTATTGGAAAGTAATTGCAGTGTCGCTGGTCGGCCATATATTACTATTTCGAGCAACTCCTCCAATTTCTAAGTTTCTGCTGCCACGGATATATGGGGGCTTGAGTAAATCCGACAAAAAGGCGTGGGCTGTGAGCGTAACAGCGCTAATACACTCGGCGTTTGATGCCTGCTTTATCATTGCTTATTTTAACGACCTTAGCTTGAATGGTGACAAGATGGACGGCTACAATACATGTTTTGAGTATTATCTAGCCATAGCATTGGGATACTATGTCTGGGATTTGTCCGTATGTCTATATGACTTTTCAAACTATGGCTTCATGTATCTGATTCATGCTGGATTGGGCGTATTTGGACTGCTTATACTTACATCTAGACAGCTACAATTCTATGCAATTCCATTTCTTCTGCCAGAGGTTAGCTCTGTCTTTCTTCATATTCGCCATCTGGTGAAGTATGCAGGGTACTCAAAAAGTTTGATTTACAAGGTCAACTTTTTGTTATTTCTGATCACGTATATTGCTATACGCATTGGCTTTGAGGCTTACCATTCTCTTATGCTAATTAAATATGTCGTTAATAAACAGACTGGCAATGTGTTCTTTCCGTATGCACTGTTTTTCTCTATGCTGGGAATTACACTTACTATGCTTAATTGCATCTGGCTTAGACAGATTCTCAATGCCGCCTACTATACGCTCTATTCACCATCTTTAAAAGACAAAAAGAACAACAAGGCAAATTAATTGTTATCTACATTAGATGTTGGCTACAATAGAGCTAACATAACTATTAATAGTATAGATTTTTATTTGCAGACGCTATCTGCTTTTCAAATGGTGTACAAGCCAAAGAATGCACACGCTTGCTCATATTACCTGCTGTGATCACCGCACATTCCATTTCATCCGAACAAGGTTATATCTACAAAAAGTGAAACTCTATAATCCCAAAGAGTTAAAGGATGTTACGACAAGCACAGTTGAAAAAATTGAAGATTGTTCTATCTTTTTATATTGTAGAAACTGTTCTTCGAAAATTTCTCGTCTTTTTCGGATAAAAACTGATGATAGAAAAACTGCTATTTTTGGATACCCTGCAAAGGCATCCTGTGCTATTCAGCAGTAAGAATAAAAAGCCTGGCGGCCACATGCTTGTGTTTGCCAGTCTATTTGCATTATAATGGCTTTGGAGAATAAATAGCTAGTGCAAGATAAGCCAACTATCCTTCCATCACCATTATCATTTGAATTTCTGCATAGGTTTCTAGTTACTGCCTAACAAGAAGCCTTAACACTGTAACAATTATCTATGGCCTAGGTAGTTAATATTACTTTTTTTTCTGCGTTGCACGAAGGCACCATCAAACAACAACAATAATGGTAAGCCCTGTGCGCTTAACTTGAAAGACTTTAAGAACTATTCGTAGAGTGGTCTTAACACAAGTGTTTATTGATAAATAGGGAGTAAAACATTTTACATGAGCTAAAAGTCGGACTTTTGGATGGAGCCAGACCAATGCAGTTATCAGTACTACCTCGCGAAAGCCAACCATACGCAATGGTGATAGAGTGAAACCAATGATAAGTTAACCATTGGCAAGCGCACGAGCATAGTAAGTGTTTTCAGAAGGTTGTAAGTATCCAGACACAAGCACTGATGGTTGGAATCAGTAGAAGTTGTACAGCTCTGGCGTTTTTGCTAGTTCACTACTTTTATATTACAACTTCAAATAAATTGTAAATGGTTTTACTTAAATTGAAAGCGTCCTGTTAAGCATGTCTTTAATAGAATAACAAAGATAGTGTACTTTAGACTTTTAGCAGCACATCTCTACATTTTTAGCCAAAGAAAAAGCGCAACGTAGCATGTTTATTGCACTCCAAAACCTATTGTAATTTCTGGAAATTTCCTTTATGCTTTTAAAGAAAAAATGAAAGAAGGATAATGGTTCTTCTACAAATGCGCACTTTTATATTTTTGATTAGAAAGATTCTATGGACGTTCGCATGTGAGCAATCGTGCTTTAAACCACCGGCAAGATTAAACTTCATTGCGATAATAATGCTTGGCCTTTTTATAATTTTCTTTTAAATTTTCTTTATTTTTAGTAATCGATGGGACAACAAAAGAATAGACGGTTCTTTAAGAATATTCTAGCACAAAAAATCATGCGTTCTTTAAACAAAAGCACTTTCTTCTCATTTAGTGTCGCTCTTTATTAACAATTGGATTTTTTACAGACCAGTATAATTGGCGTGTTAACAAAAAAACTAAAGAAAATACACATAAAGCAGAGCCCTCGGACCATTTTTCCATTTTTTACCTTGAATTACAATTTGCTAAATCTCTTCTTGCCATACAATTTTTTGTGCTTATCCACAAAATTTTATCGATAATTTTTTTTTTGGATCTCCTCTACCATGAAGCTAAAGGGATCCCTGGCTATTCCAACCTGGATAGCTGTATTAGCTTTTGCACAGATATCTAATGCAGCATGTAAGGGGCTTGTCTCATTGGACATGCTAAATAAGATGAACCCTGATGCAGCTAGTGACACATACTGCGAAAAGTTCGAGAGCACATCAGGCATCAAGGGCGAGTGTGTGTCGAACGCCGAGGCCCTTGAACCAATAAACAAGGCAATTCGAAAGTTTGGAGTAATTGAACGTGGAGAGATTGTGGCCACTCTCGCATGGATGCTCAAAGAATCGGAGGGGTGGAAATATAATATCAATCATTTTCCTGGAGATGCAGGCAAAGGAACACGCGCAATCATGTCGTGGACATATGTAAACATGTATGCTCAGCAAGTGCAATCAGAGGCATATGTAAAGACAATTGGATCGTTTAACAGTAACCCTGAGACAGCAGATGACACAACTAAAAATAAAGTAATGGAGTTGGTTCTTAACGATGATGACACGTTTGGTGCCGGATTCTGGTTTATTGCCACACAGGCAGCCGACTTTCATAACAGCAAGACCCAGCTCCGCGACGGAAACCTGGATGACTACAAGGCTTATGTAGACAAGGCCATTGAAACTGTCTGGGACGATAGCCGCGGTGACTGGTGGGAGAAGGTCAACAGCGCACTTGTCTTCTAAGCTCTCTACAAAACATCCACGTGACCGAGTATCAACGCATTTGAATCAATGCTAGCAAACGATCGTGTGATCAAGCGATTGCACCAGTGGTTGCGCTGATCGCCTCCCATCCTGTTTTTGTACTTGTTTTTCCTCTCAGCTGTTTGAATTTACCTACTTTTTCCTTTTTTGCTGGGATTTTTCTTTAGTGTTCTGACAGAGAGCAGCGCACAGGGGGTTGTTTTATCAACTTGGCTGCGCCTGACACTTGCTGCTATTTGCTCATATTTGCCGTTGGGTATGCGTCATGACTGACTGACGGTCTCCCTCTATTTCGCCGGCTTTGTAAACATTAAAAACACTACCTTTCCTTTTCTATTGAAGTTGTTGATGTGAGTCAGCTTTCACCAGATTGCCAGTGTACGCGCGACAGACTGACACTAAATACGAGAAAGCGTATCGGAACTGGCACGTTCTGGAAACAACTTGTTATCACCTTGACACGCAGGCCTTTTAAGAAATTATCATTTGGGGCCTTTGAACATTGATACCTTTTCACTTTACATATGCTTAAATGCTAGCGCTATGGACGAGGGAACGAAAGAAATACAACAGAATGAGCTTGCTGCGCTCAGAGCCATATTCATGGTAAGGCTTATTTGGAGCAAGGTCATTTGGCAAGAGTCTCTTTGATCCCAAGGGTAGCATGCGCGCTAATGCTAGCATGTAATACCGGTGGATGTTCCGTTGAGTGTAGGATGACTTTAAGGATGTGGTGGCGAAGACGGCGTGGAACGTGAGGCAGGCAGCGCCAGAGTTTGTGATTCAGGTGCAGCCGACAGATGACGAATTGAAGGGGCGGGTATCGGCTGGGCTACATGTGCGGCTTCCTATGGCATATCCGCGCGCAGCCCCACAGCTCACGCTGGAAAAAGGGTTTGGGTTAAGCGAGGTACAGCAGCAGGGCGCATTGGCCATGCTAAAGCAACAAGCGGAGACTTTGGTCGGTGGCGAGATGATCTACGAGCTGGCAATACTTCTAAGCGAGTATATCACGACAACAAACTCAGCAGCGCAGGTGGCACGCCCGTCATTTCACCAGCAAATGGTTGAGCGCGAGCTGGCCGGACGACAAGCGGTTATGGAGCGCGAGGCCGAACACCGGCGATTACAACAGCAAGCATACGCGGAGGAACAGGAGGAATTGCAACGTAGGATCCGCGCGGAGGTTGCACGTAAACAACAGCAGCTGCTGTCTGATGAGCAGCGACAGAGACACTTGAGCGATGTTACCGATGCTGTGCATAGCGTGGCCGGAAAATGGGCAGAAGGGATTCAGCTGCTCAAATTTGAGAAGCCTATTCTGCTTGACCCGCAGATGGCACGCGAGGGATGGTTTACGACAGTAGCACTTGAGGAATCCTCGATTGGCGACTCGCTCTGCATTGTGTTTGACGCATATCCAACAGACCTGGTCGGTGCCAGCACACACTTGTCAGATCGGTTTACTGTGCAGTGCTTTACCATTACAGCACAGCACTATTTGACGGACCAGGGACGCAGGCAGATGGAGCAGGTTCGAGCACGAGTGGCGGATCTTGCGCAGATCCGACATCAGAACCTTGTGGCAGTGTATGGATGCCATATGGATATTTATGAGGAGCGCAGCCAGAGCCCAGGGATCTGTTTGTGGGTGCTGAGCGACACATTGCAAGCGCCTGATGCGTCAACACTCGAGGACGTGCTCGAATCCTGCGGCTCGATGGCTGTCAAGCAGACGCGCACTTATCTGCGTCACATTCTACTGGCTTTGGTCAGCCTCCACGCAGCCGGGTTCATTCACCGTTCCATTATGCCAAGGAACATTTTGCTGGCAAAGGAAGCGAGAGGCCGTTTCAGCGCCAAGCTGTTCAATACGAGCTACCGCGAGGAGATGATTGAGCTGCACCGAATGACGTCGCTATCTGCCTCTGTTGATGATGCTGTTGGGAACGAAATACGTGTTGCGCCCGAGGTCGTCGACCGCCCAGATATGATGGGCCGCAAAAACGATCTCTGGTGCGTTGGCCTGGTGGGCCTGCAGATGGTGCTAGGCATCGATGTGCTGCAAAACGTTGCAATTGGAAAGGAGCCCGATGTACTGGCTGCCCGTCGTGCGGAGATTGTGCCAGCGTTGTTTGAGGTTCTGTCAATGATGCTGAACGCTGATCATCGCCAAAGACCAACAGCCATGGAGGTGCTGAACGACCCGTTCTTCCACCAAGAGCTTGACGGCGAGCCGTCTGTCCACCACCAAGCCTTGGACAGCGCGTCGCGTGGCCTGACGTTTGATTTACAGCGGTCTGCGCGGATTGCTGATTCTGTCGCCAATGTCCACGACGGCCCAGGGCAATCCGCTGCACTTCCATTCTTCTCAGTTGCCCAGAAAAACATTGCCACTAAAGTCGCAGCAGCAGCAGCAGCAGATGCGGCAATACCGCAGCAGCCATCTTCGCCTGCACCAGCGAGAGAGCGAAAGAGCCATGTGCGCCAGAAGCGGAATTCACAGCAAGTGCCAGCGAGAGTCGAGCAATTTTTACAGCCCTCGGCTTCGCGCTATCGCACAGATTTTGAGGAGATTGAGTTTCTGGGTAAGGGCGGATTTGGCTCAGTAGTCAAGGCGCGCAACCGGATTGACAGTCGGTTCTACGCCATTAAGAAAATCAAACTTGATGCACGCGACACCGAAGGCAACAAGAAGATCTTCCGCGAGGTCACTACTCTATCGCGGCTACACCACCAGAACGTTGTGCGCTACTATACTACTTGGGTTGAGGACATGGATGTCTCGATGCATATGGAAGGCATTCCGGAAGAGGAAAGCGAGGACGCCGGGTTGTTGGCCAATGACAACGACGATTACATGGGCGTCAGTCTATCCCATTCTTCGTGGTCAACTGAGGATGACGCCCTTGCGCGCAATAGCACGTCTGAGAGTGATGTCGAAGACTTGGCTGGTGGAAACTCTGTCGATGTTGCAGGCAGCGTGGGAGACAATGACACATTGGATAAGATCAATCCACGCGCTGACGACGATCTACTTACACGGCCAAAAGGCGGGCGTACGGATAATGTGTTTTCGGCGATCAGATTTGGTACCATGGGTGCTGGCACTGCGGCTGACACATCTGGACGACGTAAACGAGCAAAAATACTGGATAGACCTGTGCGAGAGTTTAAGATTGAGTTTACGGGCTCTCAGTCTGGCACGACACAGGACACAACAGATACTGGCTCTAGCTCAAGCGAGGGTAGTTTCAGTGGTCGTGGTCGCCCCTCAGACGACGAGTTGCGTGGTTTGCTGCTGCGCGACCAGCAGAAGTGCGACCGGTTACTACGCGGCGAGCGAGCGGATCTTCCACACGGCAGACCTGACAGCAACGACAACAGCAATGTCAACAGCGGAGATGTTGAAGGGGCGGCGAGCACAAGCGCCAGACAGAAAAAGCGCATTCTTTATATTCAGATGGAATACTGCGAGAACAAGACGCTTAGCGATTTGATCAAGGAAAGACTCAGCGAGAAGGAGAGCTGGCGACTATTTGGGCAGATACTCGAGGGTCTGAAGCACATCCATCAATGCGGCGTAATCCACCGTGATCTCAAGCCTGTGAACGCGTTTCTGGACGGTGCAGGGGAGATTAAGATTGGCGACTTTGGACTGGCCACGTCCAACTTTGCGCAGATTGACTCTACCATCTTGCGGCACATGAGCCTGGACCGCAGCGCGGAGGATGCGCTTACAGCGGACATTGGCACTTCGACGTATGTTGCGCCAGAGGTGATTGCGAAAAGCAGCGGGGGTACACGGTACAATCAAAAAGTGGACATGTACTCGCTGGGAATTATCTTTTTTGAGATGTGCTACCCTATGAGCACAGGGATGGAGCGGGCGAATGTGCTGCATAACTTACGACGGCCGGAAATTGTATTTCCTGAGGACTTTCCTACGGACAAGCTGCAGTTGCAGTACCAGATTATTCGGCGGCTTCTTAGTCATGACCCGCGTCTGCGCCCGTCGAGTGCTGAGCTCCTGGAAAGCGATCTGTTGCCGCCAAAAATGGAAGATGAGTACATCCAAGAGACCATTCGGACGATTGCCAACCCGTCGCAGCCGTACTTTGCGCGGCTAATGGACTCTCTTTTCGCACACTCCACCGACAAGCACATTGATGCTACTTTTGACTACCGCTCAAACGACGTGCAGTCGGAGCAGCTGAACGCGGTGTTTCTAGACGGCATCCGCGAATTAATGACGCGCGTCTTTCGTACCCATGCGGCTGTGGAACTTTCCACGCCTGCGCTGACACCCCGCACAGATTTACTGGGCATGTACCAGCGCCCAGCAATATTTATTGATCCAAAAGGCAATGTGGTACAGCTGCCATATGACCAGACCGTTCCGTTTGCGCGGTATGTTGCCCGCACGAAGATGACCGAAATCAAGCGCTACTGCTTTGACCGCTGTTTTGTTGCCAATGCCGCGGGCGGACAGCCATTGAGCTACAGCGCCGCGTCATTCGATGCAGTTACTAATCGCAGTGCACATGCAGTGGCTGCGGCTGAAGTAATCTCCGTTGCCTGTGAGGTCTTTGACGAACTGCCAGCCTTTCGCACTATGCCGACGGTACTGATGATTAACCACATGCATGTGCTGGATGCAGTGCTCGCATACTGTGGTATTCTACATCCCGAGTGGATTGTTTCGGCAGACCGCAGACACGGTGCGTCGTCGACTCAGGACCCCGTTGGCGATGACGGGAATAGTGGGGCATTTGAGGGCTTTGTGCGTCCAGAGGACCGCAATAGGCATTCGCAGTATATCCGGAGCCTGTGTTTTTGCTTGAGTAGTCTTTACAAGGAAAAGGCGCAGGTTGTGCGGCAGCGCATTCAGATTATGGGGATAACTATGGGCATGAAGGTCCCGTCACAAGCGCTGGACCGTTTGCAGGGGTTTATGAGCATTAGCGGGGATATTACAACGGTTCAGCGCGAAGTACTTACCAGAATCGGCAGTGAATGTGGTGTGGGCGGCACGCCGTATGCCATGCGCGGCGCGGAGTATGTGCACCGGGCCATCCGGGCATTCAATGAGCTTCGTTATGTGGAGGCTACCGTGCGCCATTTCGGCGTAGTCATTCCACTTGTATATGAGCCGTTGTTTAACCATCACTACTCGTACTATGAAGGAGGATATACCTTTCAGATTATGACAGGCAGGCATACGTCAAAGGGCCGTCCGCCACAAGTATTGGCAGTGGGCGGACGCTATGATGGCCTACTTCGCCGCTTCCGCCATCTGGCTGGAAGTCTTGCCCTGGATGACGAGGGCTTTGACTCAAGCACCGGTGCTCTGTCCACAGATCGTATTACGAGCACGAAGAACGACTCATCTGCTGCAG
Source organism: Coemansia sp. RSA 988 (assembly GCA_027577275.1). Lineage (NCBI taxonomy): Eukaryota > Fungi > Kickxellomycota > Kickxellomycetes > Kickxellales > Kickxellaceae > Coemansia > Coemansia sp. RSA 988. Next base: position 37,043 of record JANBQQ010000032.1, on the reverse strand, counting down.
CTCCTGCCACTGTTGCGCCAGCAGATACACTCCGCGACAAATCTGTAGATCCACTTGCCAATGAACTTTCTTCCATGTCATTTGCGCGACGCGCTGGATCACTTCATTCCACGGACGTGTGGCAGCAGATGGTTTCTACAGCAAATGTGAATGACGAGCGCAACATTCCGGATTCTCGGCCGATGGCTGTTCTGTCGCAGTCTTCTTCCCGGTCTAACTCCCCTCCGCCTGGTGGCGTAAGTATCGGTACACATCTGTCGCAAGGTAGCGCGGCACTTGGAACTGCGCGAGATGTAGTGTGCGTTGGGGTGCAAATTCAGCTTGATCTGGTTATTCAGGAGATGGCCCGCTATCAACAACAGGTACTGAGTGATGCAGCTACCTCGGCCACTCCGACCTTTGGATTATGGACCCGCAAACGCTGCGACGTGGTGGTTGCTTCCTTTGGCACGCGTCCTATGCTTAAACAGCGCATTGCACTATCGCGTGAACTGCGAGCCAATGGTCTCCGCACGGACTTTTTGTTTAATGACGATCCTGAGATGACTATGGAGCGCCTAGTCGAGATCTGTCGCGATCAAGGCATGAATTGGATTGTCACACTCAAGCGCAAACCTGAGAGTGGTAATGCCAGTGGCAGTGGTAAACGTCGCTCTGCGCTTTCTGCTAGTGTTGCTGGTGGAGGAGGGAAGAGTTTGCTTGCTGGTGAAAAGTACATATTCAAAGTCAAAAACATACTAAGACGCGTTGAATGCGAGGTTCCGCGCCAGCGTCTGTGCGAGTGGCTGCATACCGATATCAATGAGCAGTTGAAATTGGATCTGCGGACACACGAGCGCCGAGGCGGCTCGGGTCTAGTCAGCAGTCTGTCAATGTCCACTATTCCGCCGATGGGAATGGTGGGGCGAGAGGGTGCTGGCAGTGCTGGTAGCAGTGGTAGCTCAATTCCCAGCGGCCCATTGGGGAGCAGCAGCGGCGGAACTACCAGTGGCGAGACTGGCGCCAGCAGTGGTACCGCCAGTGGCTCAGGAGCTGGGCGACTGGAACTCGTAGTAGTGGATCCGCAGCAAAAGGCAAAGAACTTGAACCGGTCCAAACACAAGCAGCGTATGATGTTAACAGATCGAGCAATGGTAGGCGTCAACCGCATAATGGGCGAGGTGAAAAATGCACCTGTGTTGGTACTTGATGTGGGGCCGGAGCTTTTGAAGCGATTGGGTGGTGAGGCAAGTATTCTCTCCGATTCTGGATATAAACGTGTGATGGAATTGTCCTCGGCCCACCAGCGTGCTTATATTGTTGAACTGCGCTCGTATCTCGAGCGCTATTTGCGTGAGGGATCTTCTTATGTTTGGCTCTACTCTACCAAAGGCGATTGTGCGGTCAATTACAAACTGTAGATAAGTGGAATGCTTTGTTTTTTATTTTGTTGTAATGGAAATTTTTACCAAAAAGTTTATGACTCTGGTAGTCGTTTCAAAAACCAAATCATCTATTCCAGTGAAAATAGTGGGGCTATGGAGATATGGCACATATTGTGTTAACCATAGTCTGAGGCCAATGGTAGAAATATAATTATATTTTAGACCCTATAAAACAAACATGTGATGTCCTACCAGTTTAGATATCAAAGTTCGTCATAGAATTTCTAATTGTAATGATATAGAAATCATCAAAGCTCCTTTATATTAACCCGACCTTAAACTCGTGCAACTTTTCAGCTTTTCTTGCACATAAGGAATTGGATACGTATAACTTTTTTGGTGAGATGGAGAGGGTGGAATCAGCGTGTTACCTCTGAGAAGTCAACATAATTTTTATTTTTCAGCAAGTGCATTACTTATAACGGAATTTGATACAACCTTGCCACATTTCCTTGGCCTCGTCAGTATCCATTGGAAAGCTATCAATAAAAAAACCGAGAGTACTTAATTCATCTATGAGATTATCATTAATTAAAAACCCCAGATTATTACAGTTGTATACATACTTGGACGAAATATTATCTGTGTATGGCTTTGGGCTTGGAAGATTGAAGGTCGATAGAACAGGAGCCAAGTTAGATATGCTGTGCTTATCAGATTGTGTTCCAAAGAATCTTATTTGGTTTTGAGAATCACAAATCACGAATCTCCTGCATGTATCCGATGACTCTTCACAAAAGCTAAGTGCTGGGCAAAAAGAAACATGGATGTTCTCGCCTTGAAGTTCTTTACCTAATTCCATCAGTACCTTTTCATCTGGGAGTTTATCTAAATCAGGCTGCCAAACCTTTATTCCATCAATATCAGCAAAATTTCCTGAAAGCTTTTGTTCTGCCTTTTCTGTAAGTATACCAAGCTGTCCATCTACAAAGTTTCCAAAAAGATGTGGTCCTATTACAACATCATTAATGACAAAATTCATATTTTAGATTGCGAATAAATGGTTTCAACAAAAAAATCAGATATGTCTGTGCTACTTTCGTTAAATTCGGGCAAGTGCTTTTGAAAATAGCGATGTTTTCTTTCCAGTGAATTCTTAATAGCAGGGGGTTTAGCCACTGTAACAGGCTAAAGATGACAATAATTAGATATTGTAGTTGGAATTTCAACAAAATAGTATGCTTATGTTTTAGATGGTAGCCTAAATTTTCAAAAATGCATATAAATGGATAAGAAAAGTTGGCAATAAAGTTGCTATAGAAAAATTGCGAGCTTTATAAGAATTATTTCTAAAAGGTTGCCCTAAGTTGATGCGTCAAGAAAAACGCCAGGACTCACAGTCATGCATGCAAATTACCCGCTTGTGTAAGCAAAAAAAAAAACAAATTGGGCACTTTCAATAAAAGGTTCGCTTATGTGGATGTTGCAGTCTGCTCTCATTTTTATTTTTTGAAACTCGTCTTCTTTTTTATTTCTTTTGTTTGCTTTGAATCATTTTGACCTGGCTGCGCGGTAAACAGTAAAGTAAATTGGGGTTTTCTTTATTTCAAACTAAAAAGGATGGAGGGCAATGTTAATTATAAAAAAGATGGTTGAATGGTAGCTATTTTCTTTTATTTGTGTGCTAATAGCGGCACTAGTCGTTACTCTTGAAAGCTTAAATTAAGAAATTAGCAAGTATAAAAAACCACTAAATAGCGGGTCAAATGCAGCTTTTCCTAAAAGAAACAATTTGTTTCTCATACATAGGCGCTAATTCTTAAAATGGAATAGCAGATTTGCAGCATTAGTGACCACATTTTGATGTTGTATTTACTCATTTAGTTTTTTCTCTAGGAGGTATATCAATCCGTGTCAGCAGCACGGGGGGGGGGCAGTGCTGCCATAGGCCAGCCCAAGCAGCTTTTTAACATTTAATTTTCTGAAAGCTCACCATGTGTATCTGTAGCCAGTTGTCATCAAAACATCAAGCTACAACGTGAATCTATATACTGCTAGCTTGGGCAAACTATTGTAAGAAAGTTGGTTTGCTTATTTAATGATGAGGTGGCCAGCAATTACCCCAAGCAACCATTTCTTTTGTGGGTGTGAGGGTCAGTGGCAGAGCATCATTGGCTCAACTTCACGGAAGCGAAACTGTGTAGCCGATATTGCACATGTTATGTATACACTAGTTAGTGAGAAGCAAGCACTACATTATAAATATGATAGTGTACGTGAGCAACGATCATTTTTATTGCTTGTTAATATAATTAGACCCCAAAACCCTTACGACCTTCAAAAGTGCAGCAATTATCTAAAGTATGCGGCTGACGCCTATAGATTGTAATTATTAACTTCAAACCTATCCCTTTTGTATTGAAATTGATGATTGCCTTTTTATTGATTATGTATGTTGCGAAAGGGGTGGGTTTTGAGCAAAGAAGCAATGCTCTAATTTCACCCCCTGAACATGTAAGGACAATTGGCCTAACACTCTCGATGTTTGTATCTATTGTTGGTCGTGCAGTAAGCCAATAAAGGCATAACAAGCTAAGCGGTAATTGCGCTTTCAAAGCTTCTTTGAGCTTAATGATATAGCATTACTTTTCTAAATACTCCACAACTCGGGAGTTTCGCAACAGATATAGCATCTCAAGCTACTTTTATTTTATAATTGGCAATACGCAAGTGTATCATTAACAATCACGGCTCAATAAATGTGCCACATATATGTTTCAAGGACGCAAAGACCAGAGTAAAAGCAACACTGGCCTAGGGTCATGGGAACATAACCAAGCAGTTGGTATTGCATATATCATGTGCACACTCGTTACAAGAAACAGGCTGCACAATATAAATATGGTTGTATGTGCGAGCAACAGAATTTTACAATGTTTCTTCAGTTAAAGATAAATTCCAATAAATATTAATAACTTTACCACACAAAAGATGTAACATATAAATCATGCGTAACACCAACAAGTAAAACGAGGAGTACATCAAGAAAAAAGGCTACAGCCCTATTTTCAAAGATACTGAATGATAGTAAAGTTCACAGTATATTTCTAAAAATAACGCCGAGCATTGGAGGTTAAAAACAACAATATATTGCTTTACGCAGAAAGACGAGCAGCAATAGCATCAAACTCAGCATCCTTTAATTCCAAATCCACAACAAAGGGGTGTTCAGGAGCGCCATGTTTCAACAGAGAGAGATAACGAGACTTTGTTTCCAAAGATTTGCTAGTGAGATTAGCACAAACAACAAGATTAGCAAGGACATCTGGGTCATTAGTGTCTTTCTCATGCGCCTCCAATAAGAGAGACTCAGCTTCAGGGTACTGAGCCAAATGCATCTTACATACAGCCAAAGCGGTAAGTAAACGAGAAGTAGATACTGACGATGCCTGTGCCAATTCCTCAAATATGTAGAACGCCTCGTTATACTTTGCACCACCAACAAATAAAGCAGCCCAGGCTTCCGTCAATTGTGCTATGGGAGCATCCTCAGCCCAAGTGCGTAGTTTAGCAGTAAGTTTCTGAGCCAGGTCCACACGATTTATAGATAGATATGCAACGACAGTCATAGCCACACACTCAAGGTTTCTCGGGTGAAGGGCGAGAATTTTCAGCGCAGACTCAAGGCGGGCACATATGATAAGAATCTGAGCAGCAACAGCAACAAAAGTAGTGTTCTGTAAATCGTTACTTGAAGCAATCAGCTCTTCAACTTTTTCAATAATAGCAGAGTGAGAATCGACAGATGTCTGTTGTTTGAGAAGTGTCAGTTGGCGAATGGCTTGAAGTGTCAAGTCAGAGGTATTGGGTGGAATTTCATCCAATATCATGGCATAGTTTCCTTGACCAAGATATGCACGATATAGAAGCGACTTGTGTTCCAGTTCTAACGCTCCTGATAGATGAGTAAATTGAGAAAGTGCATTGAGTGCTTGTGGATATGCACCCAAGTAGAGCAGATTGCGTGCAGTGTAGAAATCGTCAACAATGTGTTCAGTCATTCTTTTTTATAAAGCCTGGAAAGAGTAACAACGCTTAGATTGAAAAACAAAGAAGGAAAGAGGACGAGCTTTATTATAAAGCGAAGCAGATGAGTGAACTTGAGCTTATTTCGGACTTTGTGATGTTTGGTTTGATGAGCGAACCGAGCCGTCAGCGAGTTGTTTCTGAGAAGCCAAAAGATATTGCGAACTTGCAGAGCACGAAAAAGGGAACATTTGTGTTTTTCGCAGTAGCAGATAAGCGAGTAAACGTTGTGAAAAGCGCGTAAAGCAGCCAGTAAGCACGTAAAAGGGAAGCAGCCATCGGTTCCAAAAAAAAGAACGACAATCGAGGAGGCTTTGGAACAGGCTTGTTCGGGAGTCAAAAATAGTGACGTAGCATAAAGGCATTTACGATGAAATGCTAAGAGAAAACAGCTAGCTGAGCCTCCTTTTATTCCTATGAAGATTCAAAAAATAACAGAGTTAAGCATCCTTCTATTAAATTATTCTACGCAATATTATTAAAGCTAATAGGAGGGACTTTATTTTTTATTTTTGTATATTCAGGAGGGACATACAGAGGAGCGCACGCTTTTGGTAGCATCGGATATGCGACAGGAAATTATATTTGGGTTGTTTGTATGGGGGTTGGTAGTGCAGGGACTTAACTACACGGGCGAGACAGCGCTACTTGATGCAGCACCAGCTAATCCACAGCGACGACATGCAACCACAGTGACGTTTGGGGAGCTCGGAGTGTTTGACTTTAGTGGAGATGGACGGGCACGAGTAGCATTGGAATTGGGAGCGTTTTCCTCGGAAAAGGACAGCAAAGAAGAAGTCCCAGCAGCCTACATTCCACCACCACTAGTACACCGCGAGTTGGTTGGGGCATTGGGAGTCAACGAGGTCAGTCGACCAGTACGAGACACGGATCCTGTGGAACTGGACCATGTGTATCTGATATTCGCACGCTCCAGAGCAGTCAATAATTTTGTAGCGCGGATGTACAGCGGAGCTACCACGGGGGACAGCAGTGGGACGGGAGACCAGACAGCAATGATGTGCACGGATGTTGGTAGCTGGCTGCAGAGCGAGTTTGTAGCACCAATCAGCGCGCTGCGTCGTCCACCAGCCAAGAAAGACAAAACAAATGCCGACGAGCGTCAGCAGAAGGACGCACTGCAGAGCTCTGACGATGAGCCAGATTCTACTGTCGAAGAGAAGCCGAAGATATCGTTCATTTCAGCATCGGCACCCACTGGCGCGCCAGCGGATCTGTTGCCACGTCCAACCAAAGTCACGGGAATCCAGCGACGAATGGGCGAGGAGGAGGAGCAGACAGCCAAGGCCACAGAAGTACAGGCGGAAGAAGAACCAGCCAGTTCGGGCGTAGTGGATAACTTTACCAGCGTGACAAACCTGGCCAGCATCAACAACACGGCGAGCACAGGCAATAGCACAGCGGACAATGCAGTGAATGGCACAGCAGACAAGCCTTTGCTCAGTAATGACACAAAGGCCAACGATGTGTTTCTGGTAGAATACGAGTGGGAATGGCTGGTGCCGCGGGGAGGCGAGTACGCAGTGGTGATAGCGAACTGTGCAGCGACAACGATACAATTCAAATACAATCTGATTATGGCGAATCGATGGAGCGATGGACGGTGGACAAACCTGCCTGCTGGATGGATGCCAGTGCAGCAAGTATATCCGGCAGTCAGCTACACGCTATGGGGAGTGGCGGCTCTGGCATGGGCGGCCATACAAATACAGCAGACGCGTAGACGTGTGGGGAGAGCGGCAGTGTGGGTGGTTGCGGGATTCGTGCCAGTTCTGCGGTTCATGGGAAGTCTGGCAGACCAGAGCCGATACCGATTGTGGGGAGCCAGCGGTTCGTACGAAGCAACGATGGTGGTGGTATCGACCAGTCTTGTGGATGCGCTAGCGGATGCTGCACAGTTTCTGGTGGTGCTGGCGCTGGCCAAAGGGTGGGGAGTGGTGCGCGCAAAGCTGGCGGGGTCCGAAAAAAGACTGCTGCCGGGACTGGTGGCCTTCGTGGCCGTGGCTTCCCTGTACGACGGGGCCACGCGCGGCGGCGGAGTACTGGCGGTTGCAGTGCTGCAGGCCACAGCCATAGCATATGCATGCGCCAGCGTAGCACACACGCGTCGCGTGCACGCAGTGCAGACGCTGCGACTGGTCAGTCGCAACGAGGCAGCGCTGGTGGGCTGGGCGGCAGAGACTGCTCCCCTCGGCCCGCCTGCAGCGCTGGCGCGTTTAGCAACCTGCAGTTGGGCGCAGGTGGTCCGCGAGTGCCGAGGAAGCACGCAGCTCCGCAACCAAATGGCATTGCTGTGGAGTGCTGCGCGCAAAGGACGGCTCCTCGCTTTGGTGCATTATTGCGTTCTGCCTGCCCAGACACTCGATGCTGTTGTGCTGGTGTGCTCGAGCTTTGCTGTCCCTCCACACCGAGCTTATGTGGGATTGTTGCTGGCGCAGGCTGCGCATTGGGTCGCCTTTGTCGCCCTGTTTGTTGCGTTGGTTGCTGGCGGCTTGGAGTTCCCCGATGTTTGTCTGCCACCGCTGCCCGCCATTACTGCCCGTCGCTCCATTCCTCTGCCTCCGCCGAATGCTGCTGCCATGTCGCCCAGGCCAATGCCGCCCCTCGGCCGTCTGCGTCTGCTGCGTTCCTCTGCTCCCTTTGCTGCTGCCCATCCGCGTGCTACTAGCGGCTCGTGAGTCTGTCCTGTCCAATCACCGATGATCTCTCTTTCGCTTAAGGTTTCACTGAGTCTCTCAAAACGGGAAGTGCGCGATTTATAATTTTCCGTGGCTGAACCTTCCCCTTCTCGTGTGCTACCTGATGCGAAAGCGGAGAAGGGTTAATTTTGTAGTATTTGCCTTTTCTTCCCCCAAAGACTTTGTTCATCAAATTAAATACCAACACCTTTTGAACTTTTATTAAATACACTTTTTACCTAATTTCAATATTTCCTACACTTATTTCTGCTAAAGATCTGATGGATTTCAGACTGCATATACCCGATCTGGCGCCAGACGGAGGCGATAATAGCTTTGATAATGCATCTGTTTCGCAACCCAGTCTTGCAGAGATTGTTGGAGCCTCATCCGCTCCCGATAGTCAGGACAACAGAGGAACCAGAACAGCAAAGCCAATAGGTATGGCGTGTCGGGCGTGCAGACAACGGAAGATCCGCTGCGGAGGAGAGCGACCGCGTTGCGGATACTGCATCAAAAAGGGATACGACTGTGTCTTGACGCCTCACAAAAAACGCGGAAGGCCTCGCAAAGATCCACAGAAATCACAAGCCCCTCCACCAACAACAACTATTCCAGAAAGCGTTGGATCAATTACTATCCCTGAAGATGTGGATGTCCATAGACTGTGGGCTGAATTAACTGGATTGAAGGATTTGGAATTGCCGGATGATCTTGCTGCTTTGGCTGCTAATGCTGCTACACAATCCATGGATTCATTGCCTGCTGCTCCGCAATTAGACTTTCTGGCTATGACATCTATGCGACCTTTGGCTTCTCTCCCTCAACTGTCTGGTGCTGCTTCTACTGCATTCGATAATGGACTGCTTTCTTCCAATTACGCCTTTCCGCATTGTGATGTTGGCAGTCCTCCACAGAGTGCTGGTATTACTTCTCAGCCTACTTCCACTATCCAACCTCCTCCACCACCGGAGTCGCAATCATCTTCCCATAAATCTACCGCTGATTATTCCAACACTATTGAACAGAACGTTGAACTTCGTACAGACAGTCTTCCTATATCCAGCACAGCAGAAGAGGAAGGTATTCGTGCATATTTTATCTACGTGCATCCATGGTTACCTATCCTTCATAAACCTACATTTGAAAGACAAATATCAGATGGCACAGTAGACAAACTCCTTTATTACAGCGTACAAGCCATATCAGCGAGATTCCGCGAAAATAATTCAGAGAAGAAACAACGGAAGCCTTATCGTAGTGGACGTAGATATGCGCGTGCAGCTCGCGCATTACTTCCTGTTGCTTTAAAAGAGGCACAATTATCGACATTACAGGCAGTGACTATTTTGTCACAATACATGTCGTCTTCGGGTAAATGGCAAGAAGGTGCTGCTTATGAGAAATTAGCTGTTAGATTGGCGTATGTTGGTCAGTACCATTTGTTGGATGAGGAATTTTTGGTACCGCCTGTGGCTAATAATATGGGGATATACGAGAGTGGATGGGCTGAACAATCCCATCCTGCTCGTCTTGAAGTATTGAGTCGTCCTGGTGGTGTTATTGCGCATGAACAGAGACGCAGAGCTTGGTGGGCTGTCTTTCAATTGGAGCGCTTTAATGGATTAGCTATGGGACGTCCTCCTATGATTAAACGAGGTTGGCATTGGGTATGGTTACCTTGTAGTGAGGAATTGTGGAACAGGGACGATCCTGCTGGGCCACTCTCCTGGGAAATGGGACTGGCTGCAGATTCCACTACCAAACGTGGACCTGATGCAGTTTCACATCATTGTAGAGTAGATTTGGTGCTCTCTCTGGTAATGGGACAATTGGTAGAACAACGTACTGCTATGTTTCGTCTATTCTTTCCTCGTGTAGATTGTGGCACATTATTCTACGATAATCTTCCAACACATTCACTTCCTTGGAATGAGCGTCTTCATCGCTTACAAAACGCTGTGGCTTCAGTAGAACTTCGTGTAAGACAATGGCATCAGGAATTAGATCGTTATGCAGATACTTTTTCTTCTCGGAGACATGCGAATTTTGAAATAATGGGCGCCTCTTGTCTTATCCATCTGTATGCGGTGGTTTTACAAATACGCGAACATTTATTCGAGGACCTTCTTATCTCTGCATCTGCCAATACTGCCTCGAGAGAATCTCATATGCAATCGGATGATAATCGTAAACCCCACGAAACTGATTATCTATCGTCTACAAGTGATAATGATTTTACCAAGACTAATGGTGATGGTTGTGACTCCCGTAATTCATCGGTTGATTTGGCTGCTACTTTCGAAAATCATATGGGGTTGCCTTTTGAATATTCTACTTATCAACGTGGATATGTTGCAAAGGCTCGTCGTCCGCCTCTCAATGCTAATTTTGTGCGCGATTTGGATTCTTTTGCGAAGCGATGCTGGCTCAGATCTCTTGCCATGTCCGATGAGGTCGCTCGCCTCGTTCATGTGCATTGGCTTGGACCCCTTGAGAAAAGAGCCTCTTCTGTGTCGCGCCGTAGCAACAATAATGACGGATATCAGGATGGCGCTATGGCGCCTCTGAGCGTATTTGATGAGCAGCTGGTCCCTACACCGATTGATCAGGATCAAAGCAGCGTTGATCCGCACCAGAAACAGCAGTTGCGGAATGCGCAGGAAGTCTGGACGCTTGGTGCTGCGGAATCTACTGAACAGCCAATGCGGGAGGATTCGCAGAAAACAGCAGACAAAACCTTGCCAGTATGTGATACTCTGGTTGCTGAGCGTTTTAAGCTTTTGAGCCCGCAGACACCATACCATCTCTTTGTTGCTGGTAAGGTGCAGGCTGCGCGATTGAAGCAGGCTGTCACTGCACGCGCTCGCTCGCAACATGGGGATTCTACCAACCGCGTAGATGTGGATCAAAACCTACATACTAATGTCGAGGATTTCTCAAAAAGTATGGAAGATGAGGAAGAGGTTGTACATGATGCTATACGCAGAATTAATGATATTTGGGAATCCCAACCTGCCGATGTTAAGGATATTACTCGTAAATTGGATGATATTATTGTTGCTTTGGAATATTGCCAACTCTTTTGGTTCTCGCTTGACTTTGCTGCTCATTTAAAATATCTTAGAGTTGAGGCATCCAAGCCACTGCTGCATAACGTCTTTCGCGAGGAGCCAGAAAAAAGATAATGTGTTTGTCCCCTCATTTTTTTCTTTTTGATGTTTTTCTATTCGTTGGCACACTACATTTGAATTTCAAATATTTTTAGCGCACTATTCTATTTATTCACCTTTTGTTCTTGCTTGGCTACATAAAGAGACTCGTTTATTGACAAGATGACACTGGTTCTGGTACTGGGCGATATACACATTCCACAAAGGGCAGCAGACATACCTAGTAAATTCCGTAAACTACTTGTACCAGGGAAGATTGACAAGATTCTATGCACGGGCAATGTAACAGATAGAGCAACAGAAGATTATTTAAGGAGTATAGCAGAAGAAGTGCATATTGTTCGAGGAGAGTTTGATGGACGAGAACGAGTGCCATTATTATCACAACGAGTAGTGGAGAATGACTCGGATGGTCTGTCTATTGGCCTAATTAGTGGACATTATTTGGTTCCTGCTAATGGAGATGTTGATACATTGGCAGCTACTGCTAGACAAATGAATGTTGATATTTTGGTTACTGGTAATACTCATAGGTTCGAAGCATATGAGGAACAAGGACGCTTTTTTATTAATCCTGGAAGTATTACGGGCGCTTTTAGTCCACTTGAACCCCAACCCATTCCTTCTTTTGTACTCATGGAGTTGAAATCTTTGGATGTCGTTGCTTATGTTTATCAGTTGGTCAATGATGAAGTCATTGTTGATAGAATCGAATATCGGAAGTCTAATTGATTCGAAAGTTTCTTTCTTGTTTTACCGAGTCCGTTTTTGTTGGCTTTTTGTTAATTTTCTTCAAAAACCTAAATATAAATTTAGCATGGCTGTCTTCTCTATTGTGTGCGTGAAAAATGCATCAGGGCTTTTTTCTGTTTATTGTGTGCATAAAAGTGCAAGTGTATTTTAGACAGACTTTGTCATCTCTTCTCCATAGCACGTTTACATCAGTTGACGACTCTATTGGATGGAATTACTATGCAGCCATTTTCTTCTGGACCCTCTTTTGCATATCTTGAGATCCAACCTCCCCCAACAAAGAAAATCTAAGAAATTGCATCATTTTTTTTGGAACACGTTCTTGGTTTCATTTGCTATGGCTTTTGTAGCTCACAAAAAAGGTATGGCGCAATCTGTACTGCAATCTTTGTCAATCCTATTTCTGGATTATTCCGTTTGCGCTTTTCTAATCTCTTTCACCGAAAAGGTACTCTTCTCTTTACATCATACACTTTCTCCGAGTAAAAAATAAGTAAACACGGATTTGCAGACAATAGGAAGCTTTGAGAATTGGAATTCTTTCTCCAAAAAAAGGGTACAGTCTCACAAGCGTATTGTTTACTAACGAATTGGAACAGAAAATCTCAATTATATGAAGTATGCTGTTTTCCTTTTACTAACGATATTAAACCAAAAAATAACTCACTTTTCTTTGTTCCTTTATACTTCTTTGGACACTACGTTTAGCGTTTTCACTATTTACTCGCAATTTTCATTTTGTTTCCACTGATAAGAGCGTGTTTGTCCCTTTTATTTTACTAAAAGACCTTGCTCAGTTTTAGATTATATCCATGTCGTTATCTGTGGAGCATATTGGCAGCGTAAATCGCAGCCACTTTTCAGCAGATTGTTTGGATGCGTTGGAGGTTATTCGAGGGAGGGGACGGGTTCTGGCATGCATTGAACGAAAGATTACACCCACACTGGTAGCAGCGGACTCTGCTATCTATGAAGTACGGATGACTATCCGCGAAGGTGATGGCCATTGGTACCACTACCGTATAAATGACAACAACTGGCAGCAACCACAGCGAACTGTTGTAAAACGGGAGGACGTATTCCCAAGCGCACTGAACCCTCGCTTGAAAATATTTGCACCACGTAATGAACGTGAACGACAACGAGCTGAAATAAAACCGCTGAACCCAGCATACATTGGATGGGTTCCCAATATCAAATTGCGTTTTTATCGCGAAATCCTTGTGCGGCAAATGCTTGATAAACTAAAAGTACCCGGTGTTGGCAAATTTCTGGGTTGCGTGGTAGAGAATGGTCTTGTTACTGGTGTTGCTTGTCGTAAATACCCGTGGACTTTGAATCAGGCACTTCAAGCAAATGTACCCTGTCATTATATTAACTCAAAACGACTGATGGAAGCTACCATTGCCATGCAACAGTTGGGTATAATGCGTAGCCCAATTAGTCCCGAATCTGTTATGCTAGATAGAAAAATGGCTTTGGTGCTTACCAACGTCGAGTGTGCATTTGAAACCACCTGGTATGGAGGCACAAAACCACTTACTGCTGTTGCACCAAAATATTCAACATTTAACAACAGCTGTGATTATTTACAAGGATGTGATAGCCCACTGTCTCTGGTTTTCGCAAAACTCTGCTCGGCTGTGCATATTGATTATCCATTGAATATGCAGACTGATAATATTGTGCAAAATTCATGTGGTCGCTCTGCTTGCATTTGCAGTGGCCCTCTTACAAAGTCTAGGAGCTATGGTCATTTGCCTCCTCCGCCTGTTAAACACCATCTATGGATTTCTGCTCCAGAAGCGTGGGAAGGCATGTATGATAAACAGTGCATAGGTAACAGCCGAAAAATAGCACATAAAAGGTAGATTACTCTTCAATAATGAACAAACTGAATTAGCATTATTATAAAAAAATTTTTGTTTAAAAAGGGCGTGAGCATGTTAAATGCTAGTTTAAATATATAGAAATTATACCCCATTTTACTAACCTGTTCCGACAATGTACACCAATTACCACGAGAGCAAGCTACAAGCAGAATTGCAATATGTTCCAATTAATAAAAAAAATTATTTAAAAAAGGAGACCTTATTTGTCAACAAGAAGTAACTGAGTAGCAGCCGCTTAGGCCCTGCTTTAATTCTCCATGTTGGTTAACTAAATGCTATGAAGAACTATAAGAAAACACTAGGCATATGCTTAGAGCAATTACTTTGCTTCCAAGCACTAAGCTCGGATGTATTACACGCCAGCTCTTGTGAGGTGCAAATACCTGACAATCCCTTATCTTCTGGATTGTCTTGAGCGCGTCCGTCGCTCTGGAAAGGGGTAAGATAGTAGTACTTTTTATCTTGCACTGTCTCGCAAGGATCCACCCTTTGCCATCTTATTCACCTGTGTTTTGGCAGCCTTGGTGGCTGTGGCCGCACAACTGGCAGAACTATTGGCAAAACCTAGGCACTACATAAATCCGTTTGGACATTTTTGGTATAGCAATGTCAGTCACTGCTGATGATGATTCTGGCTTTTTGCATTGATGCATGGTCTGGCTCATTGTCAATCTTGACAAATGCCTCTCTTAGACAATCCAGCCGCTAACTACCTTCTGTACACTGCTCCTCGCATGCACTCCTCCACTTCTTGGATTGCGACTTTGAGCTTCTCATTCAACTCCTCAAACTCATATATACCATAGTCACAATCCACATTACTATCCGAACCACTTTTTGTACACTAACTTCTCATCATTGGCTGATGGCACAATTGCCAAAATCTGATTATTTTTAATGCTCAGTACTTCACTGCTCTTTTGCACTTCATTGCCCATCTCTTCCTCTGCAACTTGGTTTGTGGTTGGCTGAATCTCTTCCACTGGCTGCAATTCTGTTGCATCAGGACTTCTTTAGTCTATGGGCTTAGCTTCCGGTATTACCTCTATGTCAAAAGCCATTGCTTCTACCACTGCTACATCCTCCATGTCAACATTGGCAATATATGCCCCCATTTTGGCCATAGATCCTATTATTGTTTCAAGCATCATCTTAATTAGATGACTGCTTGGGAGGACACTGCTTCTCTCTTTTTCTGAACTAGTCCTTTTAAGCACTTTATATTACTGTAGTTTTCTAGTTTAACAGAATCGTTAGGCTAGTGAAACAGAAAAGACAAGGCAACAATCCTCTATTGCTCAATGTTATCAAAAAAATTACATTTAAGCTACACTACACTACAACTGTTTTGCATTCTGCAGTAAGGAAAGAAATTTTTTTGGAATGACAAAGCTAGAAGTAGTAAAAAATTATTTAGCTTAAATGAAAAGTATATAAACAATAAAAGAGCCACTGCCTTGTCTTTCCAAGTTTACTAGTCAAGCAGCTTGTTATACTAGAAGCTAAAACGGAATAAAAGGACATAAAATGGAACTAAATTCAAAAGAGGAGCAATCCTTTTAAGTGCTGCTCAATCAGTAATTTAATCTTGGTCATTGACTGGATTTCATAAAATTCAGGAAAGCTGCTGCTAACGCATCCACTAATGCAGAATTCCCTACAACACACATGCTGCACCCTCTCAATAGTAACAAAGTCACCCAGCCCCAGAGTTGAACTCTGGACAATATTATTGGTTGGCAAAAAAAAAACCCCCAACCATTGATTTTTCAAACGTGACCAGAAACCCCAATAAAATAATTTCAATAAATTAAAAGCAAAGTCACCATGTTGCCAACAATTGAATTAAACAGAAAAAACGGAAAACAAACTAAATTGTGTACCAATTTTAATGTGGAAGGTAATTGGGGCATCAGAAATTCTAAGGGATGCTTGCCCATTGCACATGCAATGCAGACTTTAAAGTTTGCATTGAACTTACCCAAATACACAAAGAAACCTACTATTAGTTTAATAAGTCTGAGAAACAGCTGCTAAATTAATTTTGGGGATAATGAAAAAATTCACAAATTTCCTACATTAGCTTCATAGAAGAAATTGACTAATAATTAATAAAGGAGAGGGTGTGGCTACTATATAAATAGCACTGGTATTAGCATCCAATTTATTATAGGTACTAGTTTTCTAAGTTTACTTATTTTACAGATCAGTCTGACTTTTAATATGGTAGTATATGATCTCACATTTACATCTGGTATTTCTCCAGTTGGCATATGGTTAGCAAATATGGAGGATGATAAAGTGGAGGATATTATAGAAATTGTTCACACTCTGCTTGATGATAAGAAGATACCTTATGACAAAAGCAAATCTGCCAGTGTTAAAGGTGGGCATCAACATCCAACTACTTATAAATTTGTTTCAGGATACACTTTAATGTTTAGAATTTGCTCTATCCCAGAAGAACTGGCAAATGCTTTTGTAAGCGATTTTGGAGCACTTGCAAAGATGATGAACAAAACAGTTACTAAAAAATTTAGGCTACCAAAAACACAACGTAATAAAGATGAAGAGAAATTTCATTTAAAGAGTTCTTTCTAACTATGACATAGTTCAGTTTTAATTCTCATAATAATAAAAAATAGTAATAGTGTTATGATATGTTAAAAGCTGACTGTCACAAGCACACTCCTGGACTAGTGTGTATTAGACTAAAAGAGCAAATACTTAAAGACTGTTTTGGCCTTAAGAGTTCCAGTGTAACGATTAAAAACGAAGGTAAAGTTTACCATTAATTATGAAGAACATGTAAACTTTATATACTATGTTTACCTGCTGATCGCAGGGTCTTGATGTGTCTCGCTAATTGATTAATGCGCGTGACACAACATCTAGTGTAGATGGGTTGTCCTGTGAGTCCAAACCACTAGCATCCAGTGGCTGAGGCAACTTGCCAGAGCGATGGTTAGCTCTCTTCTTAGGTATGATACTGATTAACGAATCTGTATCAAGGTGATTGCGTGTATATGTGCACATATATATATATATATATATATATATATATATATATATATATGCAATCACACTGCCTATTATTTAGAAATGGTTTCCTCAGCTTGTTTTGAATTGTTTAAGATTACAATAGTATTCACTAGTAAACCTTTATTAAATTAGGCATAGAGTTGGTCATTGTTGTTTAAAATAAACAGAAAATTTTAGTCAGTGACTGTGGTAAATGTGGTAGTGTTTAGTAGCATGTAAATGCTTAGTTACTTTCCAGAGGTTTATATTTTAAAACAAGAGAAAAGTGAGTTACTACCATGAAATATTGAAATAGCAGGGAGGTATATATTACCATCCCTGCTGCGAGAGGATCTTGATTGATTACCCGGTAATCGGGCAACCACAAGTGACAATACTAGTTCAGTGAAAAAAAAATGTAGACTATCTGAAATTATAGTCTAATAGCTTGAGCACAATAGGTTCCTTGGCTCCCCGAGTCACTGACTACAAGCTATATTTGTAGAAACAACTAAAGAACTAAAAAGGAATGCGGGTTCAACCAATGAACCTGCTTGAAAACAATTATATAAACGATCGAGCGAACGCTCTGATCGCTCATATTGTTAAATGGCAATCACGTGATGTATCACGTGACGCCATAAACAACAATTGTTATTAGCTAAGGTTCCTCCCTCCTTTGTTGGTGGGAGGACCTTGGGTTATAAAGAAAGGTGAAACAACTATTGAATGTCATCTCGCTGCTCTCACTGGAGGCAGTTGGAGAACTCTGGTGTTCCAGATGAACAGGGTTCCTAAATGAGGAGGCATTCCAAATTGCCTGCAAGGTGGGGTGCATTGCACTCCCCATCTGTGATGGATCTACGGGGGTGTCATTGGGCTGTGCTTGGGGGTGTACATGCCCCTGAGCGGGCCCAATATCCTCCCGGGTGGCCTGGGGTGGGTGCCAACCCATTCCCAGTCTCGCAACAAGCTTAAATGAAGATTATATAAACAATAAAAGAGCCATTGCCTTGTCTTTCCAAGTTTACTAGTCAAACAGCTTGTTATAGTAGAAGATAAAATAGAATAAAAGGATATAAAATGAAACTAAATTAAAAAGAGGAGCAGTCCTTTTAAGTGCTGCTTAATTAGTAATTTAATCTTGGCCATTGACTGGATTACGTGAAACTCAGGAAAGCTGCTGCTAATGCATCCACTAATGCAGAATTCCCTACAACACACATGCTGCGCCCTCTCAATAGTAACAAAGTCACCCGGCCCCAGAGTTGAACTCTGGACAATATTATTGGTTGGCAAAAAAAGCCCCCAACCCATTGAATTTTTCCCACATGACCAGAAACCCCAAAAAAATATTTATAGTAAATTAAAAGCAAAGTCACCATGTTGCCAACAATTGAATTTAATAGAAAAAACAAAAAACAAACTAAATTATGAACCAATTCTAATGTGAAAGCTAATTGGGGCATCAGAAATCCTAAGGGATGCTTGCCCATTGCACATGCAATGCAGACTTTGAAGTTTGCATTGGACTTACCCAAATAAACAAAGAAACCTACTATTAGTTTAATAAGTCTGAGAAACAGCAGCTAAATTAATTTTGGGGATAAAGCAATAAAAATTCACAAATTTCCTACATTAGCTTCAAAGACAAAATTGGCAAATAATTGATGAAGGAGAGGGCGTGGCTACTATATGTATAGCACTGGTATTAGCATCCAATTTATTATAGCTGTTAGTTTTTAAGTATACTTGTATTACACATTAATCCGACAATAAATATGGTAGTGTACGATCTTTCATTTATGTATGATAACTCAGCAGTTGGCATATGGTTAGCAAACATGGAGGATAGTAAAGTGGAGGATATTATAAAAATTGCTCATGATCTGCTTGATGCTAATAACATACCTTATGATCAAAAAACATCAGCAGGTTCAACAAGTCAGTTTTATCATTCAACTACTTATAATTTGTTTTCAGGTTATACTATAATGTTTAGCATTGGCTCTATTCCAGAAGGTCTGGAAAGTAATTTTCTTTGCGATTTTGAAGCGCTTCAAGCAAAAATGAAAGAAGAAAAATTTGCTGATGAGTTTAGGCTACCAACAGACAATCGTAATCAGGATGAGGAGGACTTTCATTTAGAGAGTTCTATCAACTTTTAATATAGTCCAGTTTTCATGCTTATTGTAGGAACCTCTGCATCTGCTGACATGCAACAACCAGAGATCCTGCAAGGAGGGTGGTATTCAGCTATGATTACCACCTGATTTATTTCACGTGAGATGTTATGTAAAGACATCTCGCTATTCAATTAGCTAGTGGACTTCTTTTAGTCCATTTTATCTTAACAGCTTTCTAGTTCTTCTAACACGGATGTTAGGCTACTGAACTTAAGGTAAGACGAGGCAGCAACCTCTAAATATATAGGTAATTTTTTATTTAACATAGCATTTACTATATATAAACTACAATGACAATTAATATAGTTAAGTTCTCATACTTATAATAATCAATGCTAATAAAAATTAGCAATGGTTACCATCACTATAGAAAAGGGTTTAAGCACTAAATAATAAATAATAGCTAGAATTTGTTACACGCCTCCCTAGGTGTGGAGGTTATTATAAGTAAATATAAATGTTTAAAGGTTATCTTATACTTAAGGAAACAAGAGAAAACAATTATTACTATAGAGCAATGGCTTTTATACTTTAGCCATTTGTTATTTCCTTGTATTCCTTTGATTAGTGTAATGCCATCAACGCGGTAATGTTCCCGTGTGAATGGCCTACTGTGCCAGCCATTCCCCCTTGTAACATATCCAACATAATTACTTTGTTTAACTATTTGTTCAGATTAATTTGAATATCGTCTAAATGCGACCTATGCATGTATTGCATTGTTGCGTAAGTGGAACCCCTTGATTTAGAAGCCGATAGAAAAAATAGCTTTAAACAATGTATTTCAAAGGTTCCTCCCTCCATTATCGGATGGACAGCGTTAGTTTTTAAATAAAGGAATTTGTGCCAATAGAAGTGTTTTCCTGTTCTCATCTGGTCTTGCGAATGAGCAGAATACACTGTTGCCGACACCAGCGTGCACTCGATTGCTTTGTGTATTGTTCTTATTTGTGATCTTGAACGCGCAGACCAGCAGGTGTGGGAATGAGCCCTGCTTGAAATTCTAGCATGGCCTGGGGTGGGTGCTGGCCCGCTCTTGGTGTTGCAACAATAACAAACTCATCTACGTCCGGCTAAAAAGATAACAGCTCATCAACTTGTAGCAATGATGAGCATGCTTCAGAATATTAGATTGCTAAACACTTATTATGGAAGCGATTTATTGCTAGATAAAGGCAATGGTGGATGCTTTGAATGGTGTTGTAGTGTGTGGGGCGGGTTTTTACGCTTTTGATTGGCTGAATGCAATATTTACATGTTGTTCAGAATATTAAGTTGATTTAATAGCAGCGCCAATATTGTAACGTCAATGTTTAGTATTGGTGGAAAAAAAACAGGACTGGCTAAACGAAGAGTAACAGTTAAGAGACTCATTAATAACTCATTCTTCCTGGAAGAAGTTCAGTATCTCCAGAATAAATAAAATATTTTCTGACGATGCTCTATAGTAGGAAAAGGTGCTTAATCAATATTTCTTATGAACTGAGCGCAAACAAGCTTAGAATTCGACAAAATATAACACTTTTGCTTACGCCAATTAGAATTCTCCATAAGTGAACCAGACATTCTAGAGTCTAAAAAACGTTGCATATATAAACAGATAATATAGAGAGTTTATTTAACCTGCTGACGTTCATATAAAAACTTATGCAGCATGATAAGAATCAACAGAACAGGTAGATGAACAATGCTACTAAAGAACAAGCGTCTTGATTTACGAGGATCCGGTTTATGCCAAAAGATAGCAGCGCAATAAGCCATATAAGCATTAATCACCGAAGAATCAATAAGAAACCAATAGTCAGTAATGCCTAGCAATGGTAAAGCAGCAGACAATGGAAACATCAACAGAGCATAACGTAACGAAACGCGAGCATTAAGTCTCGGACGAGTGACGCACATCATTCTAAAACCAGCCTTAGAATAATCAGCGCGTAGTGTATAAGAGAGAGAATTGAAATGAGGAAACTGCCATGCAAATAACATAGCACCCAATACTAGTGCACCACCACCAAGAGAATTCGTCGCAGCAGCCCATCCCATTAAAGGAGGAATAGCACCCACTAGAGCACCTGCCCAAGTATTAACAACAGATAATCGCTTCATAGCAGTATAAACTCCCGCATAAAGTACAATATTGGCAAAGCCCAACCCTGCAGTAAGTGGATTGACAAAAACACCAAGTAATAGAACACCTGTTGTTCCTGAAGCCATTCCAAATAATAAAGCATGTGGTGGAGATATGGCTTGTCTTGAAAGTGGTCGGTTACGCGTACGTTGCATTTGTGCATCATATGGGGCTTCTATCCATTGATTAAAACTATTGGCACTAGATGCGCAGAGGGTTGTTCCAATACCTGTCCAAAGTAATGGTACTATTTGTGCTGCACCTGGTGCTATTGCATAACCTGCCATAGCAGTCAAAACAACAAAAGCTGTTAGTTTGTCTTTGCTCAAATCGCTATACAATTTAGGTAACTGCTTTATAGTAGGTAGTGATTGTATACGCCAAGCTACTGACGCTTCTCTAATATTATTGTCATGTACTGCAATGGGTGTTGTTTGTGGTTTGTCGCTGCTGAGCTGCTCTTTGGAGTGAATTGTTGACATGGATTTGGGGAAAGTGTTGGTGTTTGTTTGGAATCTTAATAAACGCCTGGTATGTAAGCTGCCTTGCGTGTTGCGCACGAATGTAGGACACCTTCCAGTCAGCAGCTGACGTTGAGGCAAAAGTAAACGAAACATAGTATTTTTATTTTTGAAATGGTGGTAAGCGAAAATAAAAGTTCAGCAACGAGGATTTTGTTCATTTTTTGTTGTTTATTAAGAGATAAGATCAATTACTTAATCTAGTAAACAAGCGTGGCATAATCAGCAAACTCAGCATCATTAGCGATTGCGTCATAGGCGGATAGTGGAAGGTTACTGTTTACTAGAAAGCCAGCAGATCCATCGTCAGTAGCAAAAAACATAAAAGGAGCATCAAAAGAGCGTAACTGCATCGAAACTGGAGCACACTTCAGACCAAAACACAATCGACGGATATCAGCCAACGGTCGACGCATATTCGAAAAGGCAAGCATTGGGGAATCTGTCTTTGCCAAACACATACCAATATCGTCTACGACACCATCCATATACCAACGCAATATGGCAGGAGATGTTTCTGTAAAACACTTGTTTACGTAGTTGGACACTTCACCAAGTGTCTTATCGAGAATAAAATTGACTGGAGCGAACATGGGCACTGGTTGTATCAGATTACCCATGTAAAAGCACCCGTTGTTTGACAGCTGTCCTATGGAATTACGCATATCAACTGGTCCACCAGCGTAAGTAAAAGAGCATTTGGAACCATGGCTACGTAATACACGCGTCCAGAGACGCCAGAGTAAAGCCAGAACCTGGGCATTTGTAGAGCAATTATCAATATTAGCTACTTTTCGAAGACGCTTTAGTGCTTCTTCGGATATCTGGAACTGACATTTAGTTATTGACCCCAGAAAGCGCAGATTAGATGCACCACAAGACGAATAGTCAGTCTGCAGTACATGCTCAATGCAATCCGGCGCAACTGGATTGAATTTGAAAAGTGCAAAGGCAATGTTGTCTCGGTTGTAACACAACGACGATGACGGAGTGAGGCCCTCGCAGCCTACTGATATACGATGGGCCACAGCGGCAGCACCTGCGGCATCAGCAAAACAATGATGGATGAGTATGGCCACCACTACTCCTCCGCAATCAAGTCCAGTCACTCGTACAACCAGTACCGGTAGCCCGTCTACCTTTGGCGTTGGCCCTGGCAGATCTTCAAAGACACGCGGAAAACAATTCTGATTGTATCCAGACGCAGCCATTTCGTGTAACGAATAAGGCGCACTACATTGCTGGACAATAACAGATGCACCATCGTGTTGCTCCACACGCACAGAACCAGTGTCGCTGTTCTCACGCAGAGTTCCTGCAAGTATAGGACTCTGTTGAAGCAAACCATCTACACTCTGTTGTATGTTAACTACAGCGCTAGTCAACGACACTTGAGAATACGGAATAAACCATATTAATCCAATGTATGCTCGAAACACACTTTCACCAGGCAACATATCCACCACATGTAAAGTACGATCTTTGCAGGTCCTGTCCGCCATGTGCACTTTAAGAAAAAGAAGGTATATAACGGAGTTAAAAAACGATTGAAGGGAAAACAAAAAAGATTCACTCTAAAAAGATACGAGTGAAAATAGAAAATACTTCAGCCACGAGTACGTCTTGATCGCCGTGGCGCAGGTAACCGAGAAGGGACAGCAGCAGGCACAGGGATTCCAGAAACATTAGAATCAACCCCAGCGTTGTTTCCATCGAGTTCAGCGTCCGATCGCATATTACGAATGCGCGGTCTGCGGGTAGGCGGTTGAGAAGAAATGTCAGAAGCCGGCGACACAGCATTCTCAGAAGAACGCTTACGAAGAATTCCTGGTTCCAAACGACCAGGCGATGTGCCATTGGTCAACACATCGGCGGATGGTGGCGGCGTAGCAATAAAATGGTGTTTGATGTCATCTCCAGAAACAACCATACGCGAATCGCCCTCATTATCAGCTAATGGATCGCTGACAGTACGCTCAGAAGCAGGAATGCCTGTCCAATCGAGCTGCGATGCTTCCTCGAGTAGCGAATGGTCGGCAATGAGTTTCTCGATTATAAACGAGTGAGGACGGGTTATGTTCCATGATTCCACACCCAAGTGCTTTCGTTGTGGAGGCGGTGTAGATCCGGAAGATATCGTCGCTGAGACTTTCTCGTTTGCATCGTGCGAAACTATTTCGAGAATCTTCGAAACGCCGTGGCCGAGTTTCCGTGCAGATTCGTCGCGTTCAGTCGATTGCGCTTGTGCTAGCGAAACCAGCGAGCCTCGGGTAGTGCGCCATTCAGCCAATGCCTGCTCAGCAGTAGAGTGCACGCCCTGCACGCCAACGGAGGCATGCTGCTGCATTAGCGCCAGCGCATCAGCAGCCGTATGGCAAAGCGAATCAACGGCTTGGCCTGATTCCGCGGCTGAAGCAGAAAGGCCCTGTTGTGCATGACCTACGACGTCGGTACCAATGGCCGTTAGCTTCTTACCGACAGTCTCTGCGTGTCCCTGCGCCAGTGATTCCAGCGATGCTGCCGCTTGGATACCAATCGTATGGAAGGCTTCCAGTCGTCCAGTGGCGTCTGTCTGCGTCGCTGTAAGTGCTGATCGTAGTGCATTGCCAGAAACATCCAGTGCAGCAGCAACTGCACGCGGACGCTCTGCCAGTACAGCAGTAGCAGCAGCATACGATTTTGCCTGCTCCGTGGATTTCTCATAGAGCGCATCCAGTGCCGCCTGCTCACGCTCGCGACGCTCTGCCACTGCAGCCTGCATAGCTGCCATAAGCCGGTCGTCCTCGACCCGACCACGCTCGCCCAACTGACGAATGTGGGTCTGTAGCGCCTCCACATCCTGGACGTGACGAGTCTCCAGCGCTTGCATATCCGCTTGCAGAGCATCGAGCACTGCAGCATTCTGCTTCTGCGACTCTCGTAGAACATCGGATGCTCTTGCAACGCTGGCTTCTAATTGCGTACGAATATCGGAGGCTGCTGCTTCCAGTGCAACAGTCTGTTGTGAAGAATGACGCTGGATTTCCTTGCTGAATTCTGAACATGCTGCTACGCCCTCCGCCACAGCAGTCTCTGCTGCTATCCGTAGCTCCTCAATAAGCGCTACAGAGCGTCCAGCAGCTGCATCACAGCGTTCGCGAGCAGTATTATGATCCTTATGTGCACTACTCACAACATTGTCCATTGCTTTACTAGCGTCTTCTGCGTGCGCGCGAAGTGCAGCAGAAACTTCTGCCTCGAATTTCTCGCCTACTCGCTTCTGAAGTGTCTGAAGTAGCTGCTGTGTCTGCAAATCACCACGCGTACGATGTTCGTCTACCGCTGCCAGCACCTGAGCAGCTTTGATTTCCACTTGATCGACTATACCAGCAACTGCTTGAAGATTAAGTCCTTCGCGATCTCTCATACGCGATACTTTACCGTGTAGTGCTGTGGTATCCCGTGTGGAAGCACCCAAAGCACCGCGTAGAGTACTTGCCGCTTCATCTAGCGCATCTTCGTGGTGTGCATGTGCGCGCGTTAATACTGTCTGTTGACGTAAATCGCTGGTAGTACGAGCTAGATTGTTACGTGTAGCAACTAGTGCTTCTGAGGCCACTGATAGTTCTCGTTGGGTTACTTCGTGTGCGCGAGAGAGATCGTTGTGCTCTTTACGCACGCGTTGCACTTCATCTTCCCATAGTGCTACGCGTTGTTTCCATTCGTCCACAATTTCCTTCGATGCATGTGCCTGCTGAGTTAACTCCG
Source organism: Coemansia sp. RSA 988 (assembly GCA_027577275.1). Taxonomy (NCBI): domain Eukaryota; kingdom Fungi; phylum Kickxellomycota; class Kickxellomycetes; order Kickxellales; family Kickxellaceae; genus Coemansia; species Coemansia sp. RSA 988. Next base: position 11,473 of record JANBQQ010000032.1, on the reverse strand, counting down.
CATATGACTCGTGTGTAACGTAAAAACCATTGCCATCGCGAGCAGCATCCAAATCACGTCGTAATTGCTCCATTTGTAATTGCATATCGTGTACAATTTCGGATTTTGATACTTTCTTGTTCGCTACTGGTCTGTTACGAATACCCTTAGCTTGACTGGCATATTGGAGAGTCTTTACAGTTTCTTCCATATTATCAGCTGCTGTGCTTATTGTTGCTATCATGCAGGTACGTGTGCGTCCACCGAGAGAATCCTTGATTATGTAGGTTAGCTTACTTTCGCGATATGGAACATGACTGTTCTTCTCTACTAATGCTGTTATCACTCGTCCGAGAACCAATAGTGATTTGTTTATGCTGCCGGCTTCTCGTGCTCTCATATCTTGTGCTCCGCTGCGTCCTATGTTTTCGCTTCCTGCGAGATCTACTAGATTGAGCTTTCCTAACTTTACTATATCTTCTCCCTCTACTGTCACTGCGCGTTCGCGGATGAATACTGTTATGGTGAAGATTGCATGCGACCGAGAACTGGCATCGTTACAACGAGTGGAAGCTACTTTGCGTCGCATTGCTCCTTGCTGCATTAATCCCACTGCCTCTCGTGCGCTAGTCACTATCTTTTCTTCCAGCCCTTGTATCACTACGCCTTTGTCTGTCCCTGAATCAAACACTTTTAGGCTACCACCTGTAGACTCGAATCCTCCACGAGACATACCTGCTGTGTTGTCCTCTGTTATAATACCAGTATCTGTCCCCACTAGCAAGTCGCGTAACTCCTCATTGTATAACTCAACGTACGACACACGCACGTAGTACTCTGCTGATTGTTTGTCCAAAGCATAGAAAAGATTATAGAGTGTACGTGGTATCATTCCAGCCTGCTGAGACATCCTCGTATTATTGAGCAAGTCCTTTGTACCCATTCCTGATGTCGAAGTCTCCACAGTGCTAGTTGAAATACGCATTGGTGTACTACCTACTCCAGTAGATAGTCCATTGTCCAAATCTCCTTCCATAGTATATGTTTTGCCTGTACCTGTCTGTCCATATGCGAATATAGTACAGTTGTAACCCTGCATTACTTCGTGAAGTATAGGACTTACTACTTTATCGTAAACATTCTCTTGTGTTGCTTTTGGTCCAAATACTCCATCGAAATGAAACGAGCGTGCTATTGATGGTGTTCCTCCTATCTTTACATCCTGTCCATATATAGGTGGTACTACTACTGAAGCACTGTTCCTAACTGATCGACTGGGTACTTCTCTACAACTTTTTGTGAAAAAAAAATAGGTAGCCTTTTTAGATTTCTTGAATTAAATAACCACCTTTGAAAAAAAAAGGATTGTGAAAATATGTGAGATTCATGTTTTACTTACCGACAGCGAACTACTACTTGAATATTTGCATCCTTTTCTTGTGCGCCGTTGTTTTGCTTGGCCATTACCTTCCCTGTTATTGTTGTACCTTTTTTTCAATTTTGCTGTGGGGTTAAAAGAAAAGGTTATGTTTTTTTGAGAACAAGTCGTTTTGAGGTTGTGCAAAACAAAAAAGTAAGAGTTAAAATATGAAAAAACGAAAGGTGAACGCTACATGAAAGAAAGAGAGTTGAACTCTCCCTCCTCGCCCTTGTGTTTACTCTCCAATCCAGTTGTTTACAGTTTCTTAATGCTATCCAATCACAATCATCCTCTTAATTTTATTACCAAAAAATCAAGATTTTCTTCTTAGCCCCAACAGCTCCCTACAGACTCGCTAGACGATGACGCATGACGAATACTCAGCACTGTGCTTAAAATCATCACAGTAAAACCAAAGCATATGCAAAGCCAGTGTGGGAACGTCTTCCATGTAAACCGTGGGCCATTGCTTAACTGAATATAACAAGCAGGCGGTAGAATAAACGCCAAAAACGATGCAGACATACCACCAGTCAACTCGAGTAGAATGCCCAAATCACAAACAGTCTCCCCAACTATCAAACTACCTGCGCACAAAGCAGTCGTAATAAGCACATGTCGACGCATCGAAAATTCCTTGTCACGGAAAAAAAGTTGGTCAATGACTTCCCGCGCAACCAGCGTCTCCATTGGAAACGTCGCAATCATATTAAGGGCGAATAGGAACCGTGCAATGTTAATCAACAGATTTTCCTGTGGAAAGTTGTTTAGAATATTACCCTGTGTCTTATCGCGGAAATATAAATATCCGACAATGGCAATTATCAAACTGACAATCGTTGAAATAGCTGTTGAAATGTGGATAACCTCAAAATAACGATTCAACGTGGGCTTACGTAACGATCCGTAAATCATAAAACTATTGTGATGGCACACAAATGCAAATGTAATAATTCCGATTGCCTGAAACACACCTGTGTTTGCCAATTGTACTGGCGTTCCGGGGTCTGCATGTAGTGTTGGATCAATTCGTGGTCCTTCTATTACAACCGATGTAATTATTGCACACATTGCAACCACCGCAAAGGCACTGGTTTTTCCCAACTTGCCTACATCTCGATATAGCGATAGAGGATACGCCATGCATATGACGAAAAAAGCAACGACAAATCGACGTGAAAACACCACTCTTCCGAATCCACTCTCTGAAATACCAGGCATCAATGCATTAAGTACATGTGGTAGTGTATCGCCTACTACCACAATAAATGAAGCCATTCCTCCACCTGCCATTGCTCCTTGGAAAAAAGAATTGGCTAGTAATCCTGTCCTTCCAAAACAATACTCCACAAGTCCCTGATACGACTGTTGGCCAGACAGTTTCGAGTTAAGCGCTAGAACTCGCAACGTCCAATCAACTAACCATGCTACTACAACTACTAATATTGGCCCGATAATAATTCCTGATTGTCGTGTCGCATAAGGAAGTCCTATGAGTCCTGCTCCAACTATTGCGTTTGTAAGATTGAAGAAACTCGATATCATCGACGCCCCATTTGTATGTGGAGGTGGCTCCGAAAGTGCACCAGTTCGCTGCGTCAAAGTTAACTCTGGGTGGTCTCTACTGCAAGCTGCGTCAATGCTACTACTATCTTCGGTATCAAAATCGCGCAGCCGCACATGGCCCGTAGTAGTAGTGTTTTCGACTCCTCCTGCACCATTGCTAATGCGGTTGTACGAAAACCCTGATGTTATACTGTCTAGACTCTGCCGGTCTTTCGGACCAAGCTCATATGCTGTGTCACTCGTAGTGCTTGTGCGACCCCCTGACCACAGTACTTCGCGATACCCTGCTGCCTTTTTACTATCTGAATAAGTGCTGTCATCCTCATTAGGATTGCTTGGTAGCCTTTGGTGCTTTGAAGATGAACCAAACATTGAAACGAAACAAATATATATTATTTAAATTGAGGTGGTAAACAAAAGCGAAAAAAAGGTGGAGAATAAGTATTTCGGATATCTAAAGAGTAAGAAAACAAGTAGAAAAATTGTAAGAGGACGAAAGAGAAAAAAGAAAAATTGGTCAATAGGATACTCTGAAAAAAATAATAAAAGCAAAACGCTTCTAACGAGAAACTCCAACACACAAGGCTTCTGTGGGCGGTGAGGTGCGTCCTCCTATTGGCTTACGAAGGTTAGCGCTCTTGATTTGTCTTCACAACAGTCGCTCTTGCAATTTTGATAGTTGAAACGCCTAACATTCCTGCTGCGAGAAGCCCTGTGCCTTTCAAGTATACAAGTTATAAAAAGCGCCCTTCACTTGCTTCCGCGAAAGTGAAAAACGCCGCTTGGGTTCCTTTAGAACCACTTCCTTTGTTATTTTTACTTTTACAGACTTCTGGCTTGCGTCTGCGGCGGGTGTTCTCCTGAGAGATCCAGTGACTAAATCGCTTGAGGCATGCAAACGGCTCAAAACGCCATTTGGGATACTTTTGTGCCACAAACTCTTTTGTTTGCTTTCTTCTTGTCTTTACGCTAGTGTTTGGTGGTGCATATATTTTGTTTTGCTAAATTTAGTTTGTTTTTTCTTGCTTAATGTTGCGCTTTTCTTTATGTTTTTTCTTTACCTAGCTTAATGGTTTTTTGATGTTCAATCTTATTGAATTATACTATTAGAAACAAGTTAAGCATTATAAATGCATTTTCTTGGATAAATAGTTTTCTTTTAGAAAGTTTTGCAGAGCTTAGTCATTTTATACTATTTAATTGCCAATGATATGTTGCGATGGCCGAAGGTCTATCGGTCATTGATCCAAAGCAAAAACTAATTGAATAGTCACATAATGATCCTTCAGAAAAGGTGCTGCAATTAAGCGGAGGTCTACCAGAGCTTATATTTGTGGTGAACAGAGCTGATCCCCGATCTGACTGACCCACCTTGGTATGCGTTTGGACCCGCTTGAGTGCTCCAAAGCTGGGTCGGCACTGAGATCCGGTTTTATCAGCAAAGGCGCAAGTAATATTTGGGCTCCGCTGAACATCGGCTGAACATGTACGAATAAAACGCGAGATTTTTCTTGTCAAATTTTGAAGCATCTAAAAGGTTAATTAACTTTTGCCTTTTTCTGCTGCTTAGCATTTTCCATTTAGTCTTTTAGGAGGCTATTCTACGTTATTGCAAGGGTTGCAGACTTAAATAGTACTTGGTTATCCAGTAGGCTTGCGGTAGAGAGATTGGAACAAAGATAGAGTTGAAGCGGAGTCTTTAACAAATCTTTTATTGCCTACAAAACATAAATTACTTCTAGAAACATCTGCTTCTACTGGAAATGCGCCGACCGACGGCCTGCCCAACCACTTACTGAACCTTTTTGCTTTATCATCTTGCAAGCTGGTCGGTGCTGAAAACTATGCTTCTTCTGACGACTTGGAAGATGATTCCTCGCATATGTCAATGCTTTTCCTTTTGTAAAATTTTATAGTTTATCTTTCTCTAGAGAAACAATAGAAAATGCTGTTGCTTGTGAGCACAATCATATTTATAATATGCCGCTTGCTTCTTGCCAACAAGCGTACACATGTCATATTCAACACCAGCTACTTGGTTAAGTTTCCATGATTTCAGGCCAACTTTTTTTGCTGGCTTTCAAGCCCATAAAACATATATACCGGTTAATCGCAGAGTTGTGTTGTGTCATACTAATTGATTAATGTGTGCTACACTGGCTGTATTAAAACCTCTCGTTTTACTACTGGGTTTGTTGTAACTTTGTGCGGTGCTATTTTATCTTGGAAATTAAAATTTCAAAGAACTGTCGGACACTCTACTACAGATGCTGAATATATGGCTGTAGATGAGATTTGCCGTGGGATTCTTTGGGTCAAAAGACTTTTATCATTTGTAAAATCGCTATCGTCAGACATCACTGTTTACTGTAATAACAAATCTGCTCCTAAGTGGGCCAAAGACCTTGTGCAACATGTCCATGCGAAGCACATATGTATCAGATATTATGCAATTCGAGAATGGCTTAAAGACAAGGAGTTTACATTGAAATATATTTCTACACATATGATAGCTACTAATAGGCCTACTAAAGCACTTACTATAGATAAACTCAGTTATCCTCTAAAAACGTTAAAACTCGAAGCACCAAGTCAGGGGAGTATTATTATTCCTTCATTACACTGCTGAATTAGAGTCCTTTCTCATATTTCTTCATTCAAGATTCTCTCCCGTTTTTTTTGCTTTTCTTTTGACTGACTAATATTATTCTTAGTTAAACTGACTTTCAGTATTATTTGTTTACATGGTTTGAATAGAAACATTGGTTTCGTTCTGGTTGCTACAGCCATTGTCTTTACAAGTGTTCCTCAAGAGTGATGATTTTTTGATTACTCAATTAAATGGCAACAATCCTTTTTATCCTTTGACCTGGGCTGCAGAATTTTTACAAGAAAGCCACCTAAAATTTTGTAATGAATATTTCAATAGTAAAGTTTCACCCTTTGTAATTTTCTTTACTCAAATAAAAGCATGTGGTATTGCTAAAAGTCCCTTTGTTTTCTTATGAGAAAGTAACCTACAAAAAAGGAAATCCTTTGAAAATTCTGCTTTTTGTGTGGAGAGGGACAGGGTGTATCAGCTCTATAATTTTTGTTTTCAAAAAAGAATAAAAAACATTTCAACTTTTCCTTACCAAATTTTCTTCATTAATGATTTTTATACATGTTCACATATAACACTATACTATTCAAGAATTAACAATCCCCACTGATTACCAATATAATAAACTATGTTCCAGTCTACGCTACACATGATTTGCAGAACGGCAGTGTTTATTCTTATTTATTGCATTTATTGCGTTGCAGCCGCTGATGATACCTTGCCTGATAACCCTGATGCTCTTAAAAAGACATATATTACTGTTGGTGTGGTGACTGGTTGTTCATTTTTTATCAATCTATTTCTACTTTGGTGTGCTTACAAGGCCCCAGAACGACAGAAAAAAGATTCTACCGAGAAAAAAGATTCTACCGTGAAAGAACAAACAGAGGCTGAAAATATTTCTGACAGAGATGTTATAATATACAACTACCTTCAAAGTATAAAGGATGCTAGAACAAAGGCTGCAGATGACAAGATCAGATATGGTTAGCCCCCTCCACATCTTGACTGATTAACGGCCTTTAAAGGTTGGCAAATTTAGCTAAACGTTAATAGGATTGTTTTAGATATAACAAGAAGTTGAATAAATGTATTAAAATAATGCTAGAAAAAGTTTGATACCTGTTAGGATGCGTTGGGTGCAGAGAGTTACTTTTCAAATATTTAAATTGTAAACCAAAAAAAAGTGAAGAACATTTCAATATAACCATAAAGTACTGGCCTTTTTATAATAGTCAGTGCTAACCCTACATAGTTAGCAGACGAGTTATCACTACACCCATTATAGTGTGTAGTGGATGCCACGTTAGATAACCACATTTTTCCCGTATGATGAGATACACATCAGGAAAGCATTAAGCCAGCATGGTGGCTGGGCATAAGATTGTGCTGTGTTCTCTGGGCGGTTGCTCCCGTGTATTTGCTTACTTGTCCCTGATAGTGTAGAGAAGGAGGGAGAAATTTTGATCTCTCCTGATGAAGTAGTGCATGCTTAAATTCTTGAAGGACTGAATGGTCTGAGAAGTTTGCTGCAGGTACCCAGCCAGTCTTCCAGTATTTATGCCAATGGACCCTAAACCAGGGTGTACTTTGTACCAGGGTAGAGTGAACCACAAAATAAACCCCAAAAACCTGCACTGACTGTGGGGAAACGTCATCAGTAGGCATGAGCTGCAAGTGCACATGCTTGCGCAGTGGTAGCTACAAGACATCAGGAGAGGTCATGGGTTTGAGGGTGACCATTCCACCATAGGAGATGGATGCAACTAGGAATAAGTTATAAAACTGCAGAAGACCTGCTGGTGGTCTCAGTGGTACTTGTGTCAGGATCAAGTTTCCAATGTGGAATTTCTTGATAAAGTTGTTGGCTGCAAACAACTTGGCCATGCAGGACTGATATTCCGAAAGTTGCTGCATAACCTCCAGATGGAGAATATTGCTGCAGAGGTTGGCCAGGTTTGCCAGAGTCAACTCCAACATAGACTGGGCAGGTGGTCTGGTTAGTGCTTCAAGAGATCCCATGTCATGGCCAAACATCACAAGAGCAGGCAGAATGCCAATGTCTCTGTGGTGGCGAGTATTAGTCACAAACTCGACCAATGGAAGATGTGCATCCCACATTGTCATTAAGTCTATGACCAGTTTATGCAGGATCATCTTGACTATACTGACTGTGTGCTCGGCTGTAATGATTGAAAACGAAGGTAAAGTTCCATTAGATGTTATACCGAAGCTCTGGAACTTATAACTAAACTTGTGTCACTGATCACGTATCTTGAAATGTGTCCCACTGATTGATCAATGCGCTTGACATCAAGAGTGATGATTTTTGATTATTCAACTAAATGTATTATAACTCTTTGTCGATAAGGAAGATAGGACCTTTTTTTAACACTTGAAACAAAGTGAAACCTTTTAAGAGCACGCATATGTACCAGCAAGTCGGGGTCGTGTGTAGTGTGTGTCCACAGATGCGTGCACCCAATCAAGAGTGCTATACTTGTGTGACAAAATGGCAGGAATCCTTTTTATCCTTTGACCTGAGCTGCAGAATTTTTACAAGAAAGCCACCTAAAACTTTGTAATGAATATTTCAATAGTAAAGTTTCACCCTTTGTAATTTTCTTTACTCA